>JANIIA010000004.1:14872126-14884202 GCA_027478495.1 Erythroxylum alaternifolium | reverse complement strand
GATTATAAATTGTTTAATTGGAGAATTAAAGATAAATTAAAAGGAGTTTTAATTTATCTAATTCTAATTATGAATTAAAATTAGATTTTATAATCATTGTCAATACATTTAGGAATCTAATAGGTCTCAAATATAGAATGGGTTGAAGAGAGTAAAGTTCACTTAATCAAGTTGGACTTGACTGTAAAGTTTGAGAAACTTTATGATTAAATATGAGATATTTAGTAAATAAGGATCAATATGAGATATTAAATCTTATATGGGCATAATTGGTATTTAATTATAATTACTTATAATTCTAATTAAAGTTTAATTAAAATTAGAATTTAATTTTAATTAAATTACTAAAACGTCCAAAGCTTATTATAAATAGGCTTAAGCTTTAAGGAGTTAGCACTTCTTGCGTAACCTCTCTGTCAAAGTTACAGAGTTCTCTCAACCTATTTTGTGGATACCTTTAGAGGTCAGACATTTGTATAGCTACAGTGGTTAACATAGATTGGTTTTAAAAATAATTCGAGGGATATGACAAGATTATTATCAAGCTTTGAAATCAAGTACGAATTAAGTTTTCGCTTTATTATGATTGGTGTTAATCATTTTATAGAATTCAACAGATCTTGGTTTTCGAAAAATCAAAGATTGCAAAAAAGTTTCATAATTATTTCAATACGGTCAGGATCGAATCTCGACTTGGTTGCCTAACATCAACAACTTCATATAACCCCTCCTTACTAGGGTTTCTACCCAGATGGAGGGCCTCCTAAATCCTAACATCTCCACTATAAAGATTAGGGAGTCTTCTGGTGTTATGGAAGAATTCCCTGTGCTCTCAATAGATACTCTCCTCAGTAAGCACTCAGTTCTTAACAATCTGAATAGCCTCAAAAAAGTTACAAGAGATAAGGAAGGAGTTAAAGCTTCTCACCTTTTTGGGGCTTGGAAGAAGAAGCTATTTACTCAGTATAAAAAAGTTTCCCTCGAGCACTTTGAAAATGTAGTAATTGAAAGTACTATCAATCCACCGATTGAACTCCTTAATGTAGTTGCTAAAGTGCGGTCTTCAACTTTAATCAAGTTCTTTTAGAATAAAAGGTCAACTTTCCAAGTGCTCAACACATGAGGAAAAAGTAAACAGGGATCTAAGAGGTCAGAAAAGATTATGTTAAGAGAGCATGGAACATTTTTATTCAAGTTTATAGGTGACGATGGATTGAATGATATTATTAAATAAGGGCTATGACACATAGGTGATCAGACCTTATTCATTCAAAGATGGAGGCTATATATGGAGATTAAAAGAGGAAAATTTGACTCAATTCCCTTATTAGTGTGCTTTCATAGCCTTCGTCTAGAATTCTGGACTATGGAAGGGCTTAGCTTCCTTGCTAGCTTTCTAGGTAAACCATTTTGAATGGATTCTCAAACCTCAACTATGGAAAGGATAGGCTATACGAAAATTTGTATTAAAATTTAGAAAAACTCAAGGTTAACTGAGTGCTTGTCAGTCATTCACCTTGGAGAAAATGGCGAGTTGATTAAAAGGGAGATCACCCTTTCTTATCCCTAGAAGCCTAGTAGCTCTACCAAAAAATGGGTGCCAACTAGAAAAGTTTTCAAAACAAGTAGTTAAGAGGAAATTATAGGACATTGATTCGAAGAAAACCATCTAGAAGAAAAAGACAATAAATAGATAGACTGTGAGGTCATTGGGGTGAATGAAACAAATAAATATCTACTACAAGAGAACAAAAAAATGGAAAATGTAAAAATGAAGTTGGAATAAGGGAATCAAATTTTGAAATGAAACTAATTGTAACATGGAAACTGATAATATGGTGTAAGGTAATGAGGTGAAGGTAGTACATGGAAACTAGGATATTGCTTCTGAAGGATCTAAAAAAAAAAGATGAGATTGCAGTTGAGCATAATACTGAAATCTTAAATAACCAGAATAAGGTGACAATGTTAGCACAATTGGGTTCTCAAGGGGAATTAGAAATCTAATTACAAGTCTATGAGGAGAATGAAGACTAGAGAATCTATGAGGCTACTTCCAAAAGTTCTAAGTTCATTAAGGATGTATCAGGTGAGCCTAATACTGAAATCTCTAGCAACCTAAACAATAAGAAGGCTAAATTGCAAGCTGTTTATTAGAGGGAATAAGTTATCTATAGAAGAAGGTCTGCTAGGAAAAAAAGGGCAAGAACATAAACAAAGGGGAAATTTCCTAATATGAAATTCCTAATTTGGAACATTAGAGGGCTTAATGAACCTCTCAAAAGAGCTATGGTAAAGAAGGTAGCCAAAGAAAAGTAAGATTGTTTCATAGGATTGCTAGAAACCAAAATTAAAGAACCTCATTTACATAGTTGTATGAATTTTTTGGATGCTCAATGGAAGTTATTCCCAAGTCATCAATCCCACTATAATTGGAGAATCAGTTTCTTTTACAATTCTAATATGATAGAAGCTTAGAAATTGAAGAAAGTGATCAACTTATCCATTTTAGTTGTTGCTTGGGAGGTTAATCCACTAATTTTGATCTTACTTTAATTTATGCGACTAAATTTAGTTTTCAGAGAAGTAAGTTATAGGTTGACCTGAGCAAACTTTAAACAAAAATTTTGAACCCTAACTTGTAGTTGGGGATTTCAACTATACTTTTAACTCTAAAGAGGTGGAAGGGGAAATTTTTTCTTATTAGGAGACACTAAAGAGGTCACAAACCTTTTAAGTTACACAGATTTAATGGATCTTAACTTTATAGGTCGGCTCTACACCTGGTCAAATAAGCAACAAGGTAGTCTGCAAATTAGGTGAAAACTAGATAGGACTCTAGTGAACACATCTTGGATATATCAATTTCCATAATCCTTTGTGCATTTTGGAGAAAATCGGTTCTCTGATCATTCCTATTTTCTGATTCGTAACTTAATAGAATATAGGAAATTTGAAGCACCATTTAGATTCTTCAATAGAGTTACACAAATGGAGGGATTCTCGAAGTTAATTAGCAGATGCTGGAGATAAGAAGTGAAAGGGTGAAAAGCTTATTAATTTATGCAGAAACTAAAATTATAAAAGTTACTCTTAAAGGATTCATGCATAATAACTCTTGTGACATCACTTTGCTTGGGGAGAAGTTGAAACTAGCCTAAGAAAATTGTTACATCTCACCTCATAACTTAAATTTAAGGTGCATTGAGTTGAAATTGCTAACCAAATATCAACAAGTTTTGAACCTCCACAGTAGTCTCAAGCAAAAAGTAAGATTAAATTGGTTAAAGGATGGGGACTTGAATACAAAATTCTTCCACTTTACACTAACTTCCAGAAGAAACATGAATAGAATAGTTGAATTATATGATAGCGTAGGTAACGTGTATTTAGATAGGGAAAGCCTTCTTTAGCTAACAAGGAGTCTTTTTTGTGCAGCTGATGGGATCAAAGAATAATGATTAACCCACCTGCAATATGAAAAGAATTATGGAAGGTTCAGTTAGACAAGAGTTAAAGGAGTCACTAACCTTACCTTTTTTTAAAGAGGAAGTCAAGAGAACTGTATTTAGTTTACACCCCTTCAAGGCACCAGGACCTAATAGATTTTCAGCGAGGTTCTTTCAACACAGTTCATATATTACTGGTGAGTTGTTTATAGAAACTGTATTGGAGTTCTTCTCTTCTTCGTAGATGCTCCAAGAAATTAACCACACATATATCAATTTGGTGCCAAAGAAACTTCATCCTTTGAACATGGTAGACTTCATACCAATTTCGTGCTGTAACACAATTTATAAAGTCATAACCAAGCTCCTAACTGGAAGACTAAAGAATGTGTTTAAGGAACTTATCGATGCCTCTCAAGGAGCCTTAATTATGGATAAAAATATAGGTGACAACATTTGGCTCCTTCAAAAGATATCAAAAGAATATTTATCAGGGGGGAGAATAAGTAATTGCTTGCTAAAAATTAACTTTTACAAATCCTTCGATATAGTCAATTGGAATTTTATAAAACTCTGCTTAGAAGCAATGGATATTTCTGGTCAGTTTATAAAGTGGATCATACTTGCATCAAATCAACTTCTCTTAGTGTGCCTGTAAATGGTATTCCATCAAGACCTATAAAAAATGTAAAAGGAATAAGACAAGGGGATCCCTTATCCTATTATCTTTTCTCTATAGCAATGGAGGGAATTTTAAGAATACTAAATAAGTTCACTTCCCTCAATGGAAATTTCAAATTCCATCATAAATGCTTACAAAACAAGCTAACTTACTTGATTTTTGTAGATGACCTTATGCTTCTCTTTGGCACAGACAATTACTTGATAAATATCATGCTTCAATATTTGCATAATTTCTTGAATTGGTCTGGCTTAAAAACCAACTTAGATAAAAGCAACTTATATTTGTCTTTAGATGTGAGGAATAAGGAAAAGCTTAGTAGAATCATTGGTATGCACATTCAACCTTCATCATTTAAATACCTCGGAGTACCTATCACCACCTTAGAACCTAAATATTTAGATTGTCTCCCTCTTGTAAAAAGGGTAAAATCAAGAGTAAACACATGGCAAAATAGCTTTCTGTCTTATGTAGCTTGACTCACCCTTATAATTTCAATACTTAGCAATTTGCATATACATTGGACGACTCACATTGTACTTCCAAAAAAGGTCACCAAAAAGATTGATAAAATTGTGAAAGCTTTTCTATGGAGTGGGAAAACTGAAAATTCCAAAAAAGAAAAGGTCAATTGGAGTAAGATAACAATTTCTAAAAAACAAGGCAGGTTAGGAATAATTTCTATTTCAACTATATAAAAGGTGCAGTTAAGTAAGAGAGTTTAGAGGCTACTTATGGACAAAAAAGCTCTCTAGACTAAATGGGTCCATAATTATCACATTGGAAATTAGAACTTTTGGCAAATGATAATGTCTAGTCAATATTCATAGATCTTTAATTAGCTGCTAAGTTTGAGAAGCCTGGTTTATCCATACATTAAATATAAGGTAGGAAATGGACACAAAACTTGGGTTTGGTTAGACAATTGGATGGAAGTAAGTCCTCTAATTCATAGGTATGAAATTTCTCAACAGATAAATAGACTACCCCTTAACTCTAAAATATCCTCTTTAATCTAAAGAAGAAACCGACGTGGAAACTTTAGGGCTTTCACAAATTTGAATGAATTTGACCCCAGCAAAATGCTAGAAGTATTGAGGATGCTATCTACTGGACTCCTAACCTATAAGGATTTTTCTCTAATGAAACCTATCGCAGACTATTTACTAGCAGATAAGTAGCAGTGTCATGGTATAATATCCTCTGGAAAAATCCTCTTAATCTAAAAGCTTCAATAATGTAACATCCCATTATCAGTGGGAGGTTAGAATAGTAAATATGAGTGATTAATGAGAGCTTAGAAAATGCATTTCATGTTCATGCATAATATGACATGCACATACATGTGAATAGTGAAACCTGTACATGAAAATGACTATACATGCATTCATTGACATTCTGGGTATAATTGTTTCTAAATGTGATTTTTATTAAGATTAATTAGGGTTTTTATGTGTTGAAAATTAATTTGGAGAGTGTATTTGTGGATTTAGAAATTTAGAAATTTTTGGAGAAATTTTTGGAAATTTGTTGGGTATTGTTGGACTAGGAAAATTTCCAAGTGGCAAAACTATTAGTAAACGGTAGTAGAAATTACTGTCCAATGCCAATTGAAATTTCGATAAGTGACTTTAGGATTTATTCACGAGTGCCAGTGAAAATTTGCAGACAATTAGAATAGAATTTGGATTTAGGTTATAAGAATTAGACATATGGCAAGTGAAATATGTCACTTGCCAAATAATGTCTTAAGTCCACTAAGTTTTTAAAACCCCTTTTGTTGCCTTCCATGTTGGTTTTCATTTAAAAGTCCATTTGGTTTTTTTTTGGCTCTTCCCATCTTCCTCTTCGTGACTCTCTTCTCTCCGCCTTCATCATTTTCGTTTTCTTCAATCTCTACCACCTCAACTTTGAAGATCACACTTTCCTTCATTTGCTACTAGCATATTTTCTATCTTCTTCCGCATTGCCACAAGAAAACTTATCCTTACCTCCTTCAAGAAGATGGTGAATGTGTGATGCTTGGGAGCTAGGGCTATTGCTGTTTTTGAAGAACTTGAAGTGAAACCAAGTAAGTTATGCTTTAAATGTTATGGGTATTGTTAAATTGAAACTAGAATGATGAGAAATGTGGATTGATGACTTGATTTTATGAGTTGAATGTGTGTGATGTGGATGACGAATTTTTTTCTGCAATGAACATGGTTCAGTATTTTGGGAATATCTTTTCCTATAGTTATCCAAATGTACTGATTCTTAATCTGGATTAAACTAGATATATATGGATATATTATTTATGAAGACAACAAATTTTAATTTTATTGTTAAGCGTCTCAAAAATTGACATGAAGTTTGAGAATTTTTGAGAATGAATAGTAAGAGAGTTAAAATTTTGATCTGAAACTTCCATGAATTTACTGTACTGTTCTAGATGACAAAAGTTTTAGATATTTCTTTTATCTTTCCGTTGATATAAAATTTGGAATTTTTAGAGTTCTGGATCAAAAGTTATGGAGGTTTGAAGTAGAGATTTTGGTAAAGAAGGAGAAGAATTGCACGATAGCGACTTTGAAGTTTTCAGGGGTGATGAACATCCAATGGTTTTTTTGACAATATCTTTTTCATCCGACCTCCAAATGAGATGAGACTTGAACCATTGTACTCATAAGGAGTTTTTCTACCTCTCCATAAAAAATAATGGCCATATGAAATGAATTGAGAGAGACTAAGTGATAAATATGGACCAGTCTGGCTTGTGCTCTCACCTAATTTTTATCTTTATCTGTCACACCCATGACTCTTGCACACTCATGTTCCTCTCACGCCTATCACTCCAGCACCCCCGTGACTTTCCTCTCTCAGGCATAAGAGTTAATTGCAAGACTCATGTTTATTTGTCACATCAAGTTACTGTTTTCCTCAATAGTAGCCATGACTTGCAATTGATCTAACCACCCGAGAGGAATTTGCAAACTGGACAGTCTTGTTTCTTTTAGCCATAACTTCTTCTCTAGATGTCCGAATGAGATGATCTCTGATTTGGAATAAACTAGAGACATAGAACTACAAAGAATATGAGAAATAGAATTATTATTAAGTCTCTAAATGGCTAATTGTTTGATGGAATTTATGCATAGCACACTATTTTTGAATATGAATAACCTGAAAATATTTGAGGAATATCTTCCAAATTACTAAACCAAATTAAGTGCTTTTGGTGTCAATAGAAACATAATACATAGGGGAACAATTTTTTTTATCTTAAATTACTTCATTTTTGGGGTCAAAAAGAACATGGAAAGTTGACCCGAAAGTGGGTCTTGGAAAAAAAATCTGAAGTGATTCCATGAGAAATGAATTGTGAATTTAATGGTTTTTAGTGAGACATAAATCTAAGCATAAATTATACTTAGATGAGTTTTGATATGAGAATGACTTTGTGATGAAATTTATGGATAAATACTCCGGATTGTCATGAACATGCATTATACATATTTCATTTCATACATGTGCATTATTAAACACTTATGATTGTACAAATTGTGATATATGTGTATGGTCTTTGATATAGAGGAGCAATTGGAATGTTAACCTCCGGACGTTGCTAGAACTTTCAGGCATTAGGTTCAGGAACAACTTGTGAATAACCTAGACGGTCTCACTTAATTACTTGTTTGCTTAATTTCTATTTTGAAATGATTGAATGAATGTGACTTGATTGTTGATTCCGGACAGAACGTCCGATGACTGTGAAATGTGTAATGTATATTGAAGTGCTGCTTGAATGTTAATGTGAAGAACTAAATGAGTTATGACATGATTGATTGAAAATGTGAGATGCGTTCCATACATGAATGCATGATCAGATAATGGCAGTTGTGTTCAGAGTAGCCACCGATCAGAGCTTAACGCTCAACGTGTGTAAAGAGCCTCGAGCTTAAACAGTGATTAAGAGCTTAAGGCTCACTATATATAATGAGCCCTGTATCTTCATTAGATAAGGGACAGCTAGAAATGAGCCCGGTATCTAAAACGGATATGAGACAGTTCAAGCACTCTGTCATAAAAACGTAACAATTGGATAAATGTCTCATAAGCATTCCATATGCATTTTGATAAGTATGTTTGATTGATTAAAATGAAAAAATTTGCCTATGTTTAAGTGAAAATGTGATACTGATGTAAAAAGAAATTTTGTGAAATATTTGTTATGTGAAATGATGGGTTACATGAATTGAGTGAACCATCAATGATGGTTACCTCACTGAGTTCACAAAACTCACCAAAATTGCAATGTTGTTTTTTTAGGACTGAGAGACGACTCTAGCTACTGAGAGGCTCTACCAACTGTGTAGATTGTGATTTGCTTGATCAGTTGCAGGGAGCTTAGGTTTTCACTAAACTAGATTTGAGATCAAGATACTATCAGTTGAAGATAGCTGAGGCTAATGTACCTAAGAGTGCATTCAGGAGCAGATATGGGCATTTTGAGTTTTTAGTGATGCCATTTGGGCTGATTGCCCCGGCAACTTTTATGGCCTTAATGAATGAGGTGTTTTATCCCTACCTGGATCGATTTGTGATTGTGTTTATTGATGATATCTTGGTGTATTCAAAAAGCTAAAAGGAACATGCTGAGCATCAGAGAGTTATTTTACAGATTATGAGGGAAAAGCAGTTGTATGCCAAATTCAGTAAGTGTGAATTTTGGGTGGATCAGGTTGTGTTTATGGGATATATAGTGACTGGAGATGGCATATAGGTCGATCTAAAGAAGATTGAGGCAGTGATGAACTAGGAAGCTCCGAGAAATGTGTCTAGAATTCGAAGCTTCCTAGGATTAACTGGATATTACCGGAGGTTTATTGAGGGGTCTTCTCTGATCTCAGCCACTCTGACAAAGCTTTCGAGGAAAAATATAGTGTTCAGATGGAATGAGGAGTGTCAGAAAAGCTTTAACGAGCTGAAACATTAGTTGACTATTGCATTGGTGTTGACTATTCCATCGGGGACTGGAGGATATATGGTGTAAAGTGATATGTCACATCAAGGATTGGGATGTGTATTGATGTAGCATGGCAAGATGATTGCCTATGCATCGAGACAATTAAGGTCTCATGAGATCAATTACTCGGTACATGATTTAAAGCTCGCTACATTTGTCTTTGCTTTAAAGATTTGGAGACATTATTTGTATGGAGAGATTTTCCTGATATACATAGATCATAAGTGTTTGAGATATCTGCTGAGTCAGAGGGAGTTGAACTTGAGACAGAGAAGATGGATTGAATTATTAAAAGATTATGATTGCACAATTGAGTACCACCTGGGGAAAGCAAATGTGGTGGCTGATGCTTTTAGCAGAAATTCTAATACCAATGTAGCTCAGATTCAGTTATCAAGGTTACTGAGCTTAATTTAGTTGAGAGCTTTAAATGTGAAGTTGAATCTGGAACATGATGAGGCCTTGATTGCTACATTGAAACTTAGGCGGATGTTACGTGATCGGATCAGAAGAGTACAGAGGAAAGATCCCAATATGGTGAAGCTTATAAAGAAAGTGGAGATGAATCCAGATTCCAAATTTGAGTTGAGAGATAAGACTTTGTGGTTGAAGTAAAGACTATGTGTGCCTGATGTGGAGGATCTGAGGAAGGAAATTCTTGTGGAAGCTCATATGGCCACCTATGCTATGCATTTTGGTACTACTAAGATGTACAGCACACTTAAGCAGCATTTCTAGTGGCTTGGAATGAAGAAGCAATTGGCGGAGTATGTGTCTAAGTGTATGACATGACAGTAAGTTAAGGTTGAGTTCCAAGCTATAGTAGGGAAGCTATATTCATTGCCCATTCCGGAGTGGAAATGGAAGGAATCACTATGGACTTCTTCTTGGGTTTGCCTAAGACTTCGAGGCAGCATGATGTTATATGCGTCATAGTGGACCGGTTGACTAAGTCGGCCCACTTCTTACTAGTGAGAGAAAATAACTCACTTGATCAGTTAGCCCGGAGATATGTGAATGAAGTGGTGAGATTGCATGAGGTTCCGGTGTCCACTGTATCGGATAGGGATCCTAGCTTCACTTCGAGATTTTGGAAGAGCCTGCAGTCTGCTATGGGTACTAAGTTAAACTTTAGTACAACATTTCATCCTCAAATAGACTGATAGAGTGAGAGAACAATAAAGACTGTTGAGTACATGCTCCTAGCTTTTGTATTGGAGTTTCAAGGATCTTGGGATCAGTACATAGCACTGATAGAATTTGCATATAACAACCATTACAACAGTAGTATCGGGATGGCACCATATGAGGCGCTGTATGGGAGAAAGTGTTGGTCATCATTATATTGGGATAAAAAGGGCTTGAGAATGGTTAAAGGCCCGGAGTTGATACAAGACACAATAGATAAGGTGAAATTGATCCGAAGCAGAATTAAAGTGGCTCAAGATAGACAAAAGAGTTATGTGGATCAACATCAATGGGATATGGTGTACAATGTAGGAGACAGAGTGTTTCTCCGAGTTTCGCCTTAGAAGGGAGTATTAAGATTCGGTAAAAAGGGAAAATTGAGCCCTAGGTACATTGGTCCTTATGAAATCATTGAGAGGATAGGAACTTTGGCTTATAAGTTAGCTTTACCGAATGAGATATCTCAACTACATAATGTGTTTCATGTGAGTATGCTCTGAAGATATCGATCGGATCTGTCACATGAAATACTGGCTCAAGAGATAGAGGTTGCAAGTAACTTAAGCTATGTAGAGCCAATCAAGATTGTGGGATCACAGATCAAGCAGTTAAGAACAGAGTCATTCCATTGGTGAAAGTCCTTTAGAGGAATCACTCAATTGAGGAAGCAACATGGGAAAGGAGGAGAATATGAGGAGACAATATCCCACCTGTTCAAACAAACAGGTAAGAATTTCGAGGACGAAATTTCTTGTAAGGAAGGGAGAGTTGTAACATCCCATTACCTGTGGGAGGTTAGAATAGTAAATATGAGTGATTAATGAGGGCTTAGAAAATCCATTTTATGTTAATGCATAATATGACATGCACATACATATGAATAGTGAAATCTGCACATGAAAATGACTATACATGCATTCATTGACATTTCGGGCATAATTGATTCTTAATGTGATTTTTTTATTGAGAATTGTGATTTTATGTGTTGAAAATTGCTTTGGAGAGTGTATTTGCAAAATTTGAAATTTTGAAAATTTTGGAGAAATTTCTGGAAATTTGTTGGGTATTGTTGGACTAGGAAAATTGCCAAGTGGCAAAACTGTTAGTAAATGGTAGTAAAAATTACTGTTCAATGGCAATGGAAATTTTGATAAGTGACTTTAGGATTTATTCATGAGTGCCACTGAAAATTGAGAGACAATTAGAATAGAAATGGGATTTAGGTTATAAGAATTGGACATGTGGCAAGTGACATATGTCACTTGCCAAATAATGTCTTAAGTCCACTAAGTTTTTAAAGCCCCTTTTGTTGCCTTCCACGTTGCTTTTCATTTAAAAGTTCATTTGGTATTTTTTTTGGCTCTTCCCATCTTCCTCTTCGTGACTGTCTTCTCTCCTCCTTCATCATTTTCGTTTTCTTTAATCTCTGCCACCTCAACTTTGAAGATCACACTTTCCTTCATTTGTTACTAGCATATTTGCTATCTTCTTCCTCATTGCCACAAGAAAACTTATCGTTACCTCCTTCAAGAAGATGATGAATGTGTGACACTTGGGAGCTAGGGCTGTTGTTGTTTTTGAAGAAATTAAAGTGAAACCTGTTGGAATCCAACCGTGATCGAATCACGGGCGCAGCGAAAATAACAAAAATTTTACGGATTCCGAGCTGATCCTGATAATTGTAAAACTTGAATAAAAACCAAAAACGATTTAGAAATCGTACCTTGTTCGCTTTCCAGTTGAAAAATCTTT
>JANIIA010000004.1:14703337-14736806 GCA_027478495.1 Erythroxylum alaternifolium | reverse complement strand
AGTTATCAACTTTCTGTACTTTATGTTTCATCGATTAAAATGTAATATGTTTCGTTTTCAGTTTAAGTAAACAAAATGTTTTGAAAAAGAAAAAGTGGGCCCCAATTAATGATGATTGATAAGAGTTTTCAAAAAAAATTTATACCGACTTGTAATTGTTAAGTGATGTGGCACACCACCCTCGCAGGGCACGGATTCGGATATCACTGTCGATATCAGGTTCACGTCCTGCGGGAGTGGGGTGTTACATTACAGATAAGGCACTCGTTCACCTTTAAATGAGAATACTATTTTGCAGTACCAAGAACACCATGTCTTAGTTAAAACTACAACAGGCCTTCATCTAATAATGTGCTTATGTTTAAAAACTATCACCAAGCATTACATATAAGTCATATGTTTACCTTAAAATTAGAATACCATCGCTCAGTATGAAGAATAACATGACCTGGTTAAAATTATGCCAGACCTTCTTATATCTAAGGCCATGCTTATGTTAAAAAAAATACCATAAAACATACACAATAAATGTGTCATACATTCACCTAGAAATAGAAATACCATCATTTAGTACAAAGAATCCCATGGTTTAGTTAAAAGTATACTACAACTTCACACATCTAGTACCATGCTTATACAGAACCACTACTAATAGTAGATAAGTCACACGTTCATCTTTAAATGGAAATACCATCAATCAGTATGAAGAATATCATGTCTTAATTATCTTAGACCTTCATACCTCCAATACCATGCTTATATTTAAAAAATACCACTACCTACTATAAATAAGTCACTCGTTCACCTTAAAATGATCACTCAATATGAAGAATACTATACCTCAATTAGAACTATACTAGACCTTTATACATCTAATACATTATGCAAAAAAGAAAAAAAAACCGCCACCCATACATAATAGATAAGTCACATGTTCAACCTTAAATTAGAATATCATCTCTTAGTATAAAGAATACCATAAATCAGTTAGAACTATACTAGGCCTTCATATGACCATGCTTATATCCAAAAACTACCATAACGTATACGTAATAGATAAGTTATACATTTACCCTGAAATGGGAATACCATCACTTGGTATAGAGAATACCATGGTTTAGTTAAAAGTATACCAAAACTTTGTACATTTAATATTATGCTTATGTAAAAAAAAAAACCACCACCAATAATAGATAAATCACACATTCAAGTTTAAAGGGAATACCATCACTCAATATAAAGAATATTATGCCTCAGTTAGAACTATACTAGATTTTTATACATCCAATACCACACTTCTTTTCAGAAAGTGCCATTAATCTTTGTAAATAAATCACACATTCAACATAAAATGGGAATCCCATTACTCAGTATAAAAAAAATACCATGCCTCAATTTAAACTATACCCAACCTTTATACTTCTAATAACATGCTTATGTAAAAAAAATTCTATAACCCATGTATAACATATAAGTCACATGTTCACATTTAAATGGGAATACCATCACTTTATATGAAAAATACCATGTCTTAGTTAAGTTATGCTAAAACTTTATACATCCAATATCATGGTTATGTAAAAATACTACTACCTATGCATAACAGATAAGTCCCGCATTCACCTTAAAATGAGAATATCACCACTTAGTATAAAAAATACCATGTCTTAGTCAAAACTATAGTAGAACTTCATATATTTAATACCATTATTATGTTCAAAAAATACCACTACCTAATACAAATAAGTCCAAGCTTACCTTAAAATGAGAATGCCATCATTTGGTACAAAGAATACCATAGATTAATTAAAACTAGACTAGACCTTTATACATCCATGACCATGCTTATGTTTGAAAAATACCACCAACTATAACAAATATCTTTTTCACTTTAAAATAAGAATACCATTACTCAGTGTAAAGAATATCATGTCTCAGTTAAAACTATAGTAGACCTTCATGCATTAAATACCATGTTTAGATATAAAAGAAGCCATCATTAATATATAACAGATAAGTCATGTGTTCACCTTAAAATAAAAATACTATCACTCAATACGAAGAATACCATACCTCAATTAAAATTATATTAGGCCTTTAAACATTTAACTCCACGATTATGTATAAAAAATACCATTACCCACGTGTAACAAATAAGTTACATGGTCACCTTTAAATAGGAATCTCATTACTCAATATGAAGAATACTATGCCTTAGTTAAAACTATACCAGACATTCATACATCCAATACCACACTTATGTTTAAACAATATCACCACCTATAATAGATAAGTTTCATGTTTAACTTAAAATGATAATATCATCACTTTAATATGAAGGTAATATGCTTCAATAAAAACTATAACATATGTGATTACATTTCATATGATAATTTTGTAAAAAATTTCGAGTACCTTCTGACTAAGTAACAAGTGTAAAATGTAGTCCATTACCAATTTAAAATAATGTAACGAGTAAATATGAAGGATACAAATTAGTACATGCCTATACACCACAATGTGTCCATTAAAGGTTATATTTAAAATAATTAACTATATAAAAGTATAGTCAACTATGTTATTAAATACACAGATTGACACATGATCAAGCATCAATCTATGTCCATTAAAGGATTTGATTAACACAGTTAATTACACGATTGTGTACTGAATCATATTCTTGATATGAAAATTGAAGGAATAAATATTAAGTTCATAAATTGACACTCACCATTGTAGAAAACAACGTTATTTTATAGTTAAATTGCACATAGTTATTTACACACTTGTGTGCTCAAATATGTTTTTCTTCACCTTTTATTATAAGGGACATATATTGTTAAAAATTGTGAACTAAATCATGTATAATTAATGTTTGGGTTGACATTGTTTACTACATAGTTGCGTGTTTAATTATAATGATGTGTATAGAAGTTAAAGCCACTATTTCAAATGACAATGATTGTTACACACCCATTTAGAAGACCTTGTTCATTATTGCATTCACAAATTATAAAGGTAAAAAAGGAAGTTTTTTATGAACAAATCTTCCTTTAAAAACTTTGGAGATAAGTCTTCTCGCCTATTACTATGTCTAGATTATAAAATTTCCCTTCTATAAGTGTAAGTATGTACTTTAATTTACGTAAAGATACCTCTAGATGTTGTGTGAATAGTTATGGACATATATTCATTTCATTTGGTGCACATTATATAATAGAAAATTAAGCAACCTTAATTATCTCATAATCATTCTTATATATTGCCTATTAGCCAATAAATAACAAGTTTATAGAGTGCATTATACTCTCATTTGAAAAAAACCAAAGTAGAATATGGTAAGAATTCATTGTTGTTCCTATCTAGCTGATAGTGCTAGTAGTTGTTTATATGTGTATATGTTGTTTTTACAGTACATACGATAGGTATGGAGATGGTCATAATATGGTCTTCTCAATTTTAGGTTTCTATGGTATTTAGCTTCCATAATATTGGGTTTGTATTTATGACATGTAGTATATTCTTGTTATTTTTTATTAAGAGATATTATATTATTATAATGGATGTGTTGAGTGATAATTTATATTCAACTTTGGTTAATATTAATATTTCGATTGTCAAAGTCCACAAAAGAAGGATAAAGTTGTTATTTAAGCACCGTCTTATCCATAGAAAGGCAAGAAAAAGGTTAGGAATGCAAAAAAGAAGGTAATTAGGTACCAAATTAATCTAAAAGTGAACTGTATTTAAACTTAATTTGAGATGAAACTTGAAAATGTAGGTCTGGGATGAAGTTCATGCCATGGGGACAGGCAAGTATAGTATGGTATCCTTATGAAGTAAAACTATTATGTATGATTATGACTATTGCAAATTCAGTTTTTGAAGAGTGTAAAATGGGGTGCTATTATGAAAAGGTGTTTAAATTGTTGTAAACCCTTAATATGGAGGAATTTTTTCTACAAAACTTCCTTTTATATGTGTTAAATACTTGTGTCCCAACACTAATTATGGTACAAGCTTGCAACTATTATTTACCATTTTTCGATGTCAATGATTATGAGTACCTTAGCTACAGACATTTCATTCTCAATTGTCTTTGTAACATGCTTTTAAGTATTGTGGCTATATAAAGGGCAAAGGTGTAGCACCTTCTACAAGTGGATATGTATTTGTATTAATAGTGAGTGATGGATGGTAGAAACTTGATTGTTTTTAGTTAAAAGGTTAAGGTGCATATGTTATGTAATTAATTAAAGATCATTTAAATTATATATTATTTATAGATTTATTATCTTGACAAGTTATGAGTGGATTGATCATTCAAGTGGGAAAAAATGGCTAAGATTTCAATGAGAGTATTGATAAGGCATTAAAAACTAACATGGTATTGGAGGGAGCATATAATGAGTTTCTGGTAATTTTGACATTGTAAAATTTATGGTGACATTTTAATAAATGAATCAAAATAATTATAATTCATTAATATATGGTAATTTGTGTTTGACATAGAGGGTTGATTATAATGATTGTCTCCTGACAAAGTGTCATAATTGTTAGAAAGCTGGTAGAAAAGTAAAGCTTTGTGGGAGCCAATGGACACAATGGTAATGAGTTTATGAAGAATGTTTAGTAAATAAGTGTTTCATATTTGGTCTACACGTGAATTATTGTTGATGTTTGAGTTTAATAATAGATAAGAGAAGAAGTCCTGAGGTATAAGGTGGTGTCAAAGACTAAGATGAATACTAAGGAACTAATCTTGAGGTGTGATAATGTGCTAATGACAGTTCAAAAAATTTAAACATGTTCTAAGCCATAATGTGTCAACGACAGAGGTGAAAATTTAGGAACTGGTCCTAAGGATGAAGAGGCACTAATGACAAACCTAAAATTTTGAAGATGTCTTGAGGCATGAGGAGACATCGATAACAGATAAATTAAATGTTGACAGTGGGAAAAGACAATTGGAGACATCAATTAGAAAGAAGAAGAAGAGGAAGTTGAAGTAAGCAATATATATTGAATTTTGAAGATTCGTTACATAGGGAATATATATTTAAATTACTTTGATAGTTATGTTAAAATGTTACATAGGGAATATATATTTACGCAATGTCCTTACATATTTTAGGCTTATGAGCTAAATTAGTAATATGGTTGGTAATATTCAATATAGTTATCCTTAATATAAAGTTTCATGTATATCTTATACTATAAATATGTGGTATCAATTTTGTTACTGAAGAGTGTAGTTATTAGGCTTCCTTTAGGTAGGTAAATAATAGATTCCACATTTTCAGTGAGTAAAGTTGGCATGCTTAATTTTTAAGTCATTAATTAAAAATGTTATAAAAGAACTTTAATGTCATGTTGAACTATAACTAGGTGGACATAATCCAAATTTTGGTTAACATATGGAAAAATTCATGCTTTCTATTAATTTCTTGCACATTATTGTGAAGTATGGAAGAAATATTAGGAGGGAATTGAGTATTGGAATTAGTGAACATACAACTAGCTTTATAAGTGTATTCTATCTATTTATGTTGGCATTTTTGCGTGAAAAAATGGTTTATCAAAAGTGGAACATCATTTAATGAAGTTATGTTTGCAATTTTCGTTCTTATACTTCATAATATGATGTTGCTACTTCTCTAGAAAATGAAAGGACATTACAATATTTGACTCCAATCATGGGGCGGATGGTGCTAACAAGAACTTAAGAGTACTAGAATGTCGCAACACATTACATGCATTATATTTAACAATATAAAGCTTTTTGCATTATATATAACATGACGAAATGTTTTTCTGAGGGAGTAGGCATATATCTTGTGGTAAGTATTAGTGTATTTTAGTGAGCAATATGATGATACAATTTCTTAGTCTAAATTTCTTATCTTGTACGTAACAAAATTCTTAAGGTAATCTTATAAGTAAAATTAGCATGTTGTTTATATTAATATGAATTTGGTATTGATTTTGCGTATTTTATATAGTGGAATTCTACAGATTGACTGAAAATTTGAGTGTGTTTATGTGTTGATGACATTTAACAACAACTATGGGATTTATATATCTTGTGTCTTGGAATTTATGTATGGTGACTTGCATTGAGGATTTTCAATTATAGTAGGCTTAGGTTTATATGTTGTATGCACTCTATAACTTGCAATATATTATTGGTGATGTATTTGACATATGAGTTACAGTGGAAGGAGTTGATATAGATTTATAACCTTTAATGTGAGTTGGTGATGCCTGGTAATTTAACTTTTTACACAACTTGTAGTAACCTATAGAAATAAAACTACGCATTTGAACACTTAAATAAATTTAATGAATGATAAATTTTTTCATTTTGTAATATTGGATTTTACTTAAGTACATAAACTTTGTTTGTAATATGGTCATAAGAAAAATGAAACTTAACTGCGATTGATGTTCAATTACATTTTACTATTTTATAACTATAGTTTACATTTGTATTTTTCATTTACACATAGTTAAGTAAAATGCTATTATATTACTTATGGATACAAAAAATTTCTGATCCGTTCTTATTACCATTTATGTCCACCTTGGAGAGGAAACAATTTTAATTAATTTAAGAATATGGGAAATAGTTTAATTTAATAAAAAGCTAAGAACCTATTAATAATGAAGTTAAATCTACGGCATTGGAATATAAGAAAAAATATAGAAGCTGAAATAAAAGCTAGATAAACCAACATAGTCCTAATTAGTAGCTTAAACAAAAGATAAAAATTTGATTAACTAACAAGATTGCAAATTAAAGATTAATTATGAAAATTTAAACATAATTTTAAATCTATAAATGGTTTAATTGTTTACATAAGGACATCAAGAGTCTAAGGGTTGGTTTAGTAGTATCTTCTCCTTTTGTCATTCATTGATTTGAGCTTAGGTTTTTCTTATCATGTGTTTTGTAGGGCCTTCAATTATAGTCAATGATTTAGGGGGAATCCTCAACTCATCCATTCTTCTTTCTAGTCCGAGTCTTAGGCTTTTAGTGAAGGAACCCTAAACATATGACTCCTGTATGGTTCTATATTATAGCTTATTTCCCAATGTTCATCTTCCTCAGATGATTGATCTTCATCATTTGTATTTAATTTTTCTTCTCCATTATCTCCATTTTTCACTTCATTTCGAACAACATTTGATTTCTTATTTTTCAAGGCTAGTGAAGATGTGGATAACATCAGCTTATAAGGAGCCAAGAGGCTTAAAGACTTCTTTTTCACCTTAAGGATAGTCTCTTAGTGGGGAGTGAGGACGGAAACCAGGAGGGACTTTAATATGACCATGTATATCCTTTAAGTTCCTTTTCCTTGCACAAAACATAAACAAACTATAAAAGAAAAAGGTTACACATTCTAGCATAATTGAAAAGAATCCTCTAGTTTTTTAGGTGTTTAAACATAATTTTAGTTAGAAAAATAATTTAAGAAATCGATTTTATAGGAGTTTAAAGTGAGGTTACCTTTATCTTTTAGCGTCCTTGGTTGATCCAAAAAATGGGGATTTTTGTTCGCCTTAGAATTTCATACTGTACTATTTCTAAAGGGGCTAAAGTAGTTGAACTTATAAGATAGGATGGTGGATTTGTTGGTGTACTTCCTTAACCTGATTATTAGAGTGCTCTTCTTATACATTTATAATAAATTCCCTGTAATAGATTATTCTAAATATCTTCATTGTTGGGATCTAAGAAACATTGGTCTCTTTTTTAATTTCCTCTAACTTCCACATATATGGAATGGGTATTTGAATAAAAAATTACTTATTCTCCTCATCATAAGTGGCTAACATACAATGGTTCAAAAAATGTTTATCTAGGTTCAGTTATACATAATTTATTTGATAAGTTATCCTTTGCATTTTTACTAAAATTGAATCCATAAATAGGGTTTAACTACTGTACTTTCTATGTTTCCCAATGCTTCAATGCTCCAGTGGTCTAAAGGGACATTATGGAATTTAACCTAAATTGGTGCTTTTTTTTATAAACATTGGGTGTCTATTGAAGTGCCACAGTCCCAATTTAAGCAAACAATCAAATCATTTTGTAGAGTGGGAATAAGCTAAAGAGGGGACTTTCCCTTCTTCTACATTATCACTTATAATGGAAGTCTAGGTTTTCTATAAATTAACCACATTAATGGCAATTTTCTCTCACTATATCAGAGGTTGAAGAGGAAGTGAATGAATGGATGTAACATATAAGATGAGTCAACCATTTTTAATAAGATGTAAGAGGAACGTATGCCTTTTTATGGTTATGAGGTTGATAAATACGTAAGATTGAAGGACATTTTAAACAAAGATAGGAATGACTTAGGCTTTGGGTAGTTTTGAGGGGTTGTATATGAGTAACTTTGGAGGGAGTACATTTCAAGTTTTTTTGGGTCAGTTTGAAGCAAGTGCTTCAAAGAGGAGGTGGTTTTAGAGTTAGAGAAAGTTAAAAGGAACATATTTTACTTAAGCTATAGGCAAGAGTAGTTAAGAAACAAATGACAGTTGTGATATAGTAAATGAAAGGCTAAAGGTGGGAAGAGATGATTACCAAGGAAACCAAGGATACATTTATATAATAGAACCAAAAATAAATAAAAAGGAGGGAGACAAAATGCAAGGAAGAAATTGGAACTATTTGAACGAACTAGAAGGATTAAGAAGGAATGAATGCTAAAATGGAGTTTCTCTCCCATTGTTAGTTATTAAGGTTGACCTGTACAACTAGCTTTCTTTTGGTTTTACCTTTCATAAGTTGTACATAAAGAAGTTAAGTGTATACATGAGATTTAGTTCAAATATATGTATGAACATCGGTCAAATTATATATTCCATTTAATGCATTTGATTTCACACAATTAGATACATATGAAAATCAATTTAGAATAATGGTGCAATATTTACATTTTCTTTAGCAGAATAAAATATTATCTGGGTTTTAATTACAAGACTATAATCTTATTTCAATCAGAATTAAAATTTCATCATGGAATGGAAACACTAATTAATTAAAAATCTTACAATAAAAAGTCCACCGAGGATCTTTATTTGTTTTTAGAAATTGGCCAAAAATATTTTGAGCAATGAACTCAGAGACATTGTGGGCCTCAGTTAATTGATCTAAACATATTTAAGTATCACCTGTTGGAACTATTAAGATTCCCAAATATAGGATTATAGAAAAAATAAGATAAGGATAAACTCATTAAATTAAAATAAATAACACGTTATAACACATTTTACCTAAAATATAATCACTTATTTTTCGGAATTGTTTTAAATATGGAAATACTCTAATATATGGCTGAAAAGAATTGTTGATAAAACATTTCTAGGTTTGAGAAGGATGGAAAAAGGAAATTGATTATAATCACAATTTAAATACACTAGACATGTGGTAAATCACTTATCTATCGATATTGTTATAAATATGGAAATACTCTAATATATGGTTGAAAAGAATTGTTGATACAACATATCTAGGTTTGAGAAGGATGGAAAAAGGAAATTTATTATAATCACAATCTGAATACACTGGCCATATGGTAAATTAAGCATAATAGATTGAATAAAGTCTTGTATAGTGTATCATCTAATAATAATGTATTTGATTCGTGATAATATCTATAACTCTGTGGAAGATAAGGATCACATGTTATCTAAAAATCTTTAATTCCTTAAAAAAATGGTTTCTTTCTATTTTCAATTGTGGTGTGACCTATATTAATAGAGTGAGATTGGTCTTACAATAAAGTAACAGTTGGTCAATCCCTACTAACACACACTAGTTCAACTATTAAATTGATGTTCACGTTTCAAATTATTTATAGATGATTAAAAATTTTCCTTTACTTTTAACTACCATGTTAAACTTACCCTAACAAAATAGCAATTTTTATCTTAAGTTCCCAAATAGGAACTCCATTAGTATGTTTAAATTTCTCCTGTATCCATGGACAAATTCTTAAGGTTAATTGACAACTTGATGAAGAATATATTTTCTTAAAAAAAGGGTTTTTGTAGGAAGAAAGATATATGGTCAAACATTATTACTGTAGCCCCAACTTTGACTAATGGGGGGAAATTAATTTTGTAAGGAATTTACATTGTAAACTTTAAAAATTCAAGAAATGGCAACTTCAATGTAATTAAAAAGTTGGAGGCATATGGTTAGACACATAAGACAGTACCTAACATTTTCCATCATAGATATTGCTAAACACACTTTGGTGCATATGTGTATAGTTAATCATGTTCCATATTATAGAACCCATTACTAGCTAAATTAAATAATATATATGAAACACAAGAATTTAAATACTAGGGAAAACATACGTATTGTAAGGCATACCTAAGTGCACAACAATATGGTCAACCATGTTAAACTTATAAAACTTACTTATTCTTAATATACCACCAAAAGCATGAGCATCTATATAAAGGGGACATACTTATTGTGAGAAGACTTGAATACACACCTATTTGGGTAAATCGTTTACCTTGTTATTGTTTACAATCAGACAAGCCTTAGGTAAAACTTTATTTGTTAATGCAAATTTTGTTGAAAAACAAAAGTAATACACTAGCCACCATTAACAGCCAGGTTGTTATAGAAAGAAAGGATGATTATACCACCGAAGGTTGCCCATAATCGGAGTTAGAACACCCTATCCTTCATTTCTCCAAGAAATGTCAATTGAGAAGGCATGAAATCCCTAAAAAAAAGTGATTTTTGAATCAAATAGGTTAATTTAGTTATATAGTCTAGTATAAATAGTTTTGTCTTTATAATTAGATAAAATGGTTTATAAATTAGGTGTCAAATTTTTTTGAATTTATCGAGATATCTATATTGAATTAACGCTCAAGTTTTTTATAACTTTAAATATCAAAAGAGATATGGGAATGGAAGAGCCTAATGGTATTACATTCTAGATGGCCGATAAGGAATTCTCAATGTCAACCTTCGATTTTAGTGTGAACTGTGGGTTTTATTTCCCAAACTGTGTCAAATTGTTGGATGTCAATAATCCAAAATTGGTTTCCCTGAAAATCTATAAACTATCAAGGAGTTCTTGCATAAAATCTCCAATGGAAGCTATGATTATAATCTCATAAAAACTAATGCCTCTCATATGAAATCAATAGTTTTTTTTTAATTTTTGTATTGCATAGTTATACGCACTATTTTTGGGATGAGGAATAGGATAGGAGTGTTGAATTTATGAGATGTATTCTATTTATGGTGCTTTATGAAAGGTCACCATTGTAATTTGACTTGTATTTTGCAATCTACTTACAAATAATGGGGATGAGAAAAGAGGAGGTGATATATACAGGGATATACGTAAACAAGCTAGCAAATAACTTGGGGGTTTTTAAGATGCTCCCTTAGATGAAAATTACATATACAATACCCGACTTTAACACTAAATCTATATGATGTATGAGGATTTTTAAGGTAGTTAGGAGAAATTATGTTTAAAATATTGACACTGGCATTGAGTTCAATGCTAATGACCAAAGGATGGAAGATGAATTTGATAGGACCTTTTATCAACTAGCATAACTTTATGAAGAAGAGACATTAGCAAACATGAATATTTGTTAGCCACCTATTCAAACACTTTTATAGGACATTCAAAAGGACCAGAGGAGGATCGTATAGATGTTAAGAAAAGGATAATGTTGTGGTAGAGAAACTCCAACAAACATTTAAAGAGGAGTAAAAGGTGTAAGAGGATTAAGATGTCCAATTGTACTAGATAGAGCAGAACATTGGAGATGTTTATTCACACATTGGATGTGATGCACCATTGACACCTTTCATATTTTGATATAAACAATATCATTGTGAAGAAGGGACTAATCCTACTAAGCATAAGCGTTAAAGATAAAAAGATGTTTATAAATTTATATCTATGTTTTGTAGCACTTAGTTGTTTCTGTTGTAACTTTATTGAATTTTCTTATTTATCATTAAAAAATTAGAATTCTCTGTAATTTATTTATATGAATATTGGTTAGAAAAACTTCTAATTTCCAATCTAGAGAATCCCATTGCAAAACAAGGTTCATATAGTAAGACATATGTCACTACATGCATGTATCGTCAATCATGTTGAAAAAATTCAAAAACAAATAACAATTTGTAATTCAAAGACTCTTGATTTATAGATCTCCACTTATAAAAGGATATGTTTCACAATTTTATAGTTGCTTATGTTGCCTTAAATATGCCTTTCCTATATCTATTATCTTTGTTCTCTCCTCTATTATCACTATTTAATATAGAAGGATTCAGGAATGAAATTTAAGGCAAAATATTCATTTCATGTCATTATGATACTAAACTTTCAAAGGTTTTAACAACAATATGGAGGGAAGGTGTATTTGTTACCTTTTATAAATATCTCTTAAACCCACTTAATGAAGTTTGAAGTATGCCTTCTATAAATATGGAACTTCCCTTTTTATGAGTATAATGGCTTGTGGTTATCTTTTTGCTATCATTTCTCTCACTCCAATATATATCTTATTTCTCTTAATTTATGCTTTCACTGGTCGTTGATCAGTTTAGTTTATATTTATTTTTAATAATTATATTAGATGATTTTGTTTTGTAACTACCTAGAGGTTATTGGATAAAAATTTCTCAAAATGTTTGAAAATTTTAGTAAATTTTTATTTCATCCACTATTGGTTAACACAATACCAAAGCAAATTTCTAAAAAAAACATATACACAATATGAATACATTATGTTTATAGATACATATGGAAAATAGACATATCCTCTCTTTATCTTCATTAAAATTTGGGAGTTTGCTTCTATAACCATGCTAGGTAGACCATCAAAAATACATCTATCATTACCTGGAAAATTTTGTGCCTTAACTAACCATTATCACCAGTGGGTACAACAATCAACAATTGGAACTATTCCATATGCATAATAACAGAGGAAAAGGATAATAATTAAGGAAAACCAAAGTAATTACAATGTATAAAATAAATAAAATTTCTTTAAGCAAATTCAAATAATACTACCATCTAAAACAATTAAAACTATAAATATCAGAACTACAATAGTGAAGCATGTTTATCTATCATAATCTTAATTTTTATAGGGCATTTTTTATTTCAATTTCAATTTTTTTGGTTACTAAATTAAGTGAATTTACATGCACACGAAAAAATTGTGGAAAAAAAGTTTCATTTTCTAATTGATTGTATATAATTTTATAATTGTCAAAAACTTTTAATAATAGCACAAGTAACTTTGGCCATTGTATATTGCCCCTTCATTATATTTTCTTATCATAAATTTACACCATCAAAGTTCATTTTCCATTATCTTAATATTACTTAGAATAATTTTCTTTAAAAAAATTACTTAGAATAACTAAGAAGAAACACTGAACAAACTAAAACATTGACATAAAAGAAGGTGGAGTTTTAATGGATATATATTCCTTATCATAATCAAAGTTTTATAATAAGGAATCTGCACATCTAAAGTTCCCTCTTCCATTATCTCATTAGTTCTATGATTGCATTTCTCTTACTTCTATACTTTACCAAAATTTGAATATTTTTTTTGTAAAATAAGTGGAAAATGCGAACAAAAGAAAAGAAAACAATTAGGCATATAATGTTGTGTATAAAATATAATGAACAGATAAAATTATAGTAATTGTGTAAAGAGCATAAGTAGGAATTAATAAGTTCTTCTTTTAATTATGAATTTCATAGTAGGTAGGATACATGATTCTATAATACTTTTCTATAAGAGAAGAGATGCCTTCTTTAAATTTAATAATAGATAATTTAAATAGTTAAGAAGGAAAAATGAAAAGAAAGGATTAAAAATATGTCACTACATTTGATAAGGCCCTTAAAAATATGTGAATGATATTACAGGGAAAATATTAATGTCATGTCATAATGACACCCTAATTTAAAATGTTGCTATGGAAGTGTAGAGGGAAGATGCAAATTGCCATTCAAGAATAATCCTAACACTTACTTAGGAAAGCTCAAAAGTTCCTTTCATAAACATGGAACTTCCTTTTTTATGAGTTTACAGGCTTCTAATTATCTTTCGATTAATTATGGAATTCCATTTTTTCACTTAAGTTGTTCCTTATTTATAATGCAATGTTTAGTTTATAGCTATAATATTTAATGAATGGTGTCTAAGTATAATTCAAACAATGTAGACAATATATATCAAAGTTTTAAAGTGTACGCCTTGCTTATCAATTTTGAAAATTTAAAAATATTTTGAAATAATTTTGTAATTTTTTATGAATTTATACATTTCATTCATTTATTACAAGTTTCATTTAATAAAATTCACCACCATCATTTGTTTTAATTATTTCTAGTATTGTTTAAAATATCTCAAAATTAATTTGAAACATTTTATGAAATAATAGGTTCATATTAAGCTAATGTAAGATCCTTTCGTGATACAAATCATCTAGGTCTCTGCAACTATAATCTGTGATCATCATAACAACATTCATTGGTAACTCATAGTGATACAAGCTTCTAAACACTTTCCTCATTCTATAGTCGACAGATAAAAGATCTACCATAACAAGTTCCTGTATACGCATATTAGCATTCATAATCCTCCTCATTAACTCTGCACCTTTAGGCAATAATGTCATCTATAATGAATAAACATAATCATACCCCAATAATCACTCTAAATATCACATCAATAAGAGTTCTTTAATCATCTCTAATTGAGTTTTAACGCAAGTGTACTAACCATCTTTCTATTATCTAATCTCAAGAAACGAGTGATGGAATAAATGAAAATAAAAAACTAAGATAAAAAATAAGAGTAGATTATTCAAGGCAATAAATAAGAATAATAATCAATAGATAGATAAGAATTAAATGTAGAATCCTCCTAAAATTTTACTATGCTTGAGTTTATCTTGATTTAATGAATAATTCTAGTTTATTAGACTAGTAAGAATTCCTAAATTACAATTATATTCTCTTTTGAGATATATAACTCCTAGCCTTAGATTAGTCAATTAAAATCCCTTTCATATCAAGACAACCTAAGAATGCATTAATTTGCTCTATGAACTATCTTGATAGGTTTTTATCTTAAATTAGGAAGATCTTATGGCTTTCTTTTAAATATCTCATGCTTAACCCTCTTTTTTAATTTTATGATCGAACCAGATAACTCATATCTCAAATCTTAATGCATGAATCAAACAATGGGATCTTCCACTTTTGCTCCTTCAATTCATTCAATTACAAGAATATGGATAAATCATAAGAAAACTAAATATTCATTACACCAAAGATCAAATCAAATATAAATCCTAGGGTTTGTCACATCTAAATCTATATCCCAATTTAGTTTATCATAAAGCAAAGAAAATAAAAAAGAACAGTAAATAAACAAGATATAAGAATGAGCTCATAGTTCTTGAATCTTGATCCTTCTTAATTGATCTTAACGGAATCTTACTTTCCTCCAAGATTGCTTCTCCTCGACGTGCTCTTAAGTCTCCTTATTCTTGGAACTAATGTCTGGTCCTCCTAGATGTCTCTCTCCTTTTCTCTTCTCTTTTTCCACCTTTTATTTTCATAAACTTGTGATTTTATGACAAAAAGAAGCAAGTATTGTTCCTTGTTAGTCCTATGTTGCTTTATATCTCCCTCAACTTTTCTTTTCCATAAAGTTACTTTCAACATAGGTCTAACATGTTCCCATATTATTCGAACATGATCATGTATTTATCCTATATTGCTTGGCAAAAAATGTATTTTAGGACAACCCCCAATATAACCCCATGTAGGTCTTTTTTTGGTAAGAATATGAGGCCTGATCAAGCTAATTAGGCTCAAAGCCCGATTAGGTTCGAGCTGGCCCAATTTAAAAAATTTTTAAAAATGTATAATTTATTGAAAAATTGAGATTTTAATGAATGATGATACAAATTTAATTGGTTAATGAAAATGATTTCTAATGAATGAATTCGTTAAACACAAATAATGAAATGAATAAGATGAATAAAAATGATTTAATATATGTTTAAATTAATTTTTAAATATAAATTAATTTTTAAATAGTATGTAAAACTAAAAATTATAATTTTGTTTAAATAAATATTGTAAGTAAAACAAATAAAAATTGATATTATTTATGATAAATTCATTTAATTCATAATACAAATTATAATTGATTAATGAAAAATGAGATTTTTAATTAGTAAATACATAAAACATACAAAAAATGATAAAATAAATGAGACTAAACTAAATTTATTTATAAAGAAAATGAAACAAAAAGATTATATATAATATGAGAAATTCATTTAACTGATGATACAAATTATAATTTATTAATGAAAAACGAGTTTTTTAATGAATGAATACATAAAAAATACAAAAAATTACAAAATGAATATCATGAAAGTAAATTCATTTATAAAGGAAATGAACAAAAGATTATATATAGAAGATGAGAAATTCATTTAATTGATGATAAAAATTAAAGTTGATTAATGAAACTTGAGAGATTTTTAAAATTTAATGAATGAATACATAAAACGTACATAAAATGATATATTGAATAAGATGAAACTAAATTCATTTATAAAGGAAATGAACAAGAAAGATTATATAATATGAAAATTTTCATTTAATTGATGATTCAAATTGCAATTGATTAATGAAAAATGAGATTTCTAAATTTTAATGAATGAATACATAAAAAGCATATAAATGATAAGATGAATAAGATGAAATTTTATTCTTTTACATATCGATTAATTTTTTGAAAGTTAAAAAATTCATTAATAAGCAATAAAAGGCATCAAAAGGAGACATTACAAGTCTGTGACTTGTAAGTGTAGTAAGAATACAACAGTTTTCTTTCCATTATGGGAAGAAACATGCAAATTAAAGATTCCATCTTCTTCTGAGGCGAATGCCCATCTTTTCAGTTACTTGGTGAACTACTAATGTTTCTCTATTCTATTAATGTATCTTGTATGCTAAGGCATGTTTATTAGTTTTGATCTTGTTTTACAATCTTTGTTTCCTTTCCATCTAAATTGCATACATTGAATAGTTTAGGCTAAGGTTTAAACATAATTGATCTTTCCCCAAAGTGTGATACTTGGTTTCAGCCTATACCAATATATTATCCCAATCAGTCTCTAGGCCAAAAAGATTTATTGTACACTAAATTCTAGCCTAAATAAAGGTTGTTTAGTTGCATTTGAAATAAAGATGATCAATGGTTTCATCTTCTAGACAACATAACTCATATAGGGTATAATTAGAACCAATTAAAGTCTTTGTTTTTCAATCTTCTTCTAGCTCCTAACTAGGTTATAAAGGAAGCTTTAGGCTTTAAAAAACCTTTCCAAACAATATGAAACAAGGAACGAGAGAAGTGAATGGCCTGAGAGCTTTAAGACATGATGATTTAGAGAACTCTCATTTATTGTTGATAGACTAAATAGGTTTATCTACTATAAATGAGTTAGGCAAGTGGTTGGGAAAATAATTCAAGATTCTTTTAGTCCTCCTACTTAAAAAATGCCAAGTATTATAAACTATGATATCCCTGACTAGACCTTGAATTGGAATTCTAAGTGAGAGCTAAAATATCTTCTCTCAAGCATAGGGGACTTAGAAAGGTCCAATAATCAAACCAAAACTAATTGTCCTCACCATTCCCCACTTGAATTTTAATGAAAGGATACACAATTTGTATTTTTCATATAATTTGAATGAGAGGTCAATGGTGCTCTTTATTTTTTGTAACTTGCCATAAGGTGGAATCCTTTAGATAAAACTCATTCATCCATTTGCTCTAAAGAGATGCCTTATCACTGAAAAGCCTCTAAATTATTTTATCCATCTGGATTATTTGAAACATTTAGATTGAATAAATCCTAATCCACCTTCGTGGCTTTTCCAACATATTTGCTCCCAATTAATCTTAGCTCCTTTAGAGTGGTCACTTTTGGCAGAGTGAAGGAAGTTTCTATGCATTTATCAATTTCCTTGTTGATTCTTATTGGTAGAAGTAAATTTAAACTCCAATAGGTGTGCAGATTATTCAATACTAAAATTATAAACTAAACTCTTCTAGCTTGTAAAAGTGCTCTATTATGCCAAGCATTGATCATTTTCTTATACTTTTCTACTATCAATATGCAATCTTGATATTTCAGCTTTTCAAAAGATATAGGAACCCCCAAATGCTTGAAGAGTAGGCTATGCACATTCAGATCAAATATCTATTAAATACTACCAGTACTGGTAATATCTAAGGAGAAATAAAATTTTCTTTTAGAAGATTTATTATTTAAACTAGGTAACTTGTAAAAAGAATGGAGAGATTGATGCAAAATGGAGTTAGAAGTATCGTCTGCTCCACATAACAATAAGAGATCATTTGCAAAGTACAAGTGGGTTAGGGAAATCTCCTTGTGTTTATGATGAAAGTTGAAATCAACACAGCGAGAATTATTGAAGAATATAAATCTATTGAGAATTTCCATAGAGATGGAAAAAAAGGGTAAAGAGAGGGGGATTTCCTTACCTTATTCCATTAGAACCTCTAAATTGCTTAGTAGGAAAACCATTGATGAGGATGATAAAAGAAAGGGTTGAGATACATAAATAAATCCAATTGATGAAGAACCTAGGAAAGGTAAGTCATTCAAGGCTAATTAAGATGAAACTCCATTGAAGACTATCAAAAGCTTTGGAGAAATCAAATTTGATGGCATAACTTTTAATGGATTTGCAAGTTTTACAGTTTCTCAACAATTCCTAGACCAAAAGGATGTTATCTAAAATTTTTATGCTAGGAATAAAAGCTCATTGAGTATATATAATCTAGTTCAAGGTCTGTTTTAATCTATTAACAAGAAGCTTAGATATCACCGTGTAGATAGTATTGCAATATGAATTGGGTTAAAATTCATTAAAGGAATTGACATTGAGCAACATAAGAATGAATTATATATGAGTAGCATTGATTTCCCTCAATATTCTTCTAGATTTCAGGAATTCCAAGACAGTTTCCATAAGCATATTACTAGTGATATGCTAGGTGCTTTGGAAAAATTGACCTTAAACCCATCTAGATCGAGAGTCTTCTTCAAATTGATATTGAAGAGAATTGATTTAAATTATTGGGGTTAAGCTGGCTATTGGAGTTTTAACGATATTTCTTCTTAGGGTAGAGTGGATGTAAAACCCCGAACCTTTCCTTTCACTGAATAGAAATTTTTATGTTTGATGAATAGTATTTTTGGATGAATAGTGATTTTAGGGGACCCAACCACAAATTATTTAAAATTATCTAGAATAAGTATTAGAGTCCAATGATAATGAATCAGATTGAAAATAAGTTCCATAGGATGGATTTCGAGAGTTCTGAAAGTTTAGGACTAAAATGCCCTGTTTGGAAAGTAATGGGTATTAATGATTTTAAACCCATTCGAAAATTTTTAAAGCTTCTAATCAATAAGTATTGACCCTAATTTGAGTATTTCATGGTCAATTTGATGGTAAGATAGTTATGGAATATTTTTGAAATTTAATTCGGGTAGTTGGTGAATTAAATTCATTAAAGAGAAATTTAGTCTTTTTGGCATTCATTAAAGGGCAATTTGGTCATTTTATATGGTGTTGGTGGAAGGACGAGTCATTAAAAGAGAACCAATAGGAAGGTGACATGTGGAATCCATTAAATGAGTAAAAAAGCATAAAGTAAGACATTTAACTTCATTCTTTAACATAATCGTGAGTGTTTGAGAGAGAGCAAACGCGAGAGACCAAAAACAAAAGTGAAAAGAAGAGAAGCAAGTGTGAAGATCGGAAAAGGAGAGAGGAAGAAGTAGGCTTCCATTGTTAATGGGTTTTGATGGAGATTTGAAGAGATTTTGATCAGGTAAAGACGTTCAACAAATACCCAAAAAATTAGAGGAAAAAGTGGTAAGTTTTCTTACCTTAAATTCCTAATTTTTGTGGTTTTTTAGCATAGGATGGATGTGTTTAAGATCAATGGTGCCTTGGTGTTCTTTTGGTGTTTCATTTCATGTAATTGGTTGAATATGACATAAGAGTAACGTGTAGTAGAATTCTGTCTTAGTTTTGTTTAAACCAGTCCCATTGGTTTGGCCATAAATTATCCTACAAACCTCCAAATTGGGTGATTCTAACTGGAAATGAAACCTAAGACATAGTACTAAACATTTGTAAAGAGAATCTAACCTAATTATGCCTGAATCATATTGGAATTTATGATTGAAAATGGAAATCCGATATTGCTCCTGTGTTGGAGCAGGTTGTGACACTTGATGCATGTTTCTTAATTTAGAACCTCAAATGGCCTGATTTTTGATGATATGGAAACTATAGACATAAAGTAACAAATTTCTAGAAGACCTCACCTAATGTGAATGTATAATATGTGAAAATTTACGAACAAGTGAAGGTATGAATTCTAGATAAAGGTCATAATTGTGACTTATCATGCATGATAGTGAAATGGTGAATTAAATTGGGTGAGATAGTTTTTTGAAATATGGTGTTTAAGTGACTTTCAAAGTTATATTTGGAAATGGAGAACAATAAGTTAGATTAGGGAAGTAAGTGAAAATACGATTAGTGTACATGTTACGCGATTAAATACTAATCTTAAGTTCGGTTAAACCGAATTTATAATTTTAATTTCTTATTTCTAAATTTGGAAATAAATGCCTAAGAAAAATGCGCTTTGTGTAGGTAAAGGAGAGGCACCAAACACGTGAGTATGCTTGGGGATAAATTTGCAAAATAGTGACTGTTCTTTAAATTGATTTTATGAAAATGATTTCTATTTTATTTTGAAGTGAACATTAATTATGAGTTTTATATAAATAATGCTAGTATAAGTTTATGTTTTAGCAATATATGAATTGAAATTTGAAAGTTAATTCTTATATGATTTGAGTTTTCATTGAGATGATGTTATTGGTTGATAAAAAGGAAATGGTTTCTAGCCTATGGTATACCAATAGGTTTCATACATATTATTGTACCAGTGTATAACGGTTAGCCTAGTATAGGTAAGCGATGTAGAAATAACTCCGTAAGTAATGGTTAATCAGTTGCAGGTAAATGATGTACATCTAGCTTCGTAACTGCTGATATATAGCAATTAACATAGTACAGGTAAGAGATGTAGAACTAGCTCCGTAACCAATGATTAACTAGTTACGGGTAAGCGATGTAGAACCCGCTCTGTAACTAGTGGTTAACTAGTCATGGGTAAGCGATGCAGAACCAACTCCGTGACTTTATGCCTCAGGATACTATACGGCAAATAATTTAGTGACAGGCTATTTCGTGTAATAAATTCATGACATTTTTAATGCCATCACTATTTATTTGAAAAGCGATTTAAGAAACTTGATTTTGGGAAGCATATATGTTTCATATTTTTTAAATTATATGAGTTAAAAGAATTTGTTTTAGGGAGGTCTAAATTGTTAATTATGATTTGAATAGAAAATATAGCACTCACCGAGCTCGTTTAGCTCACACTCTCTTTTTTGTTTTTAATTGAAACCTCCCAAGTGTATGCTTAAGGGGCTTCAGTAGCAGGGACTCCACCTTACGAGTAGTCAACTTCGTCACGTGCTACTGTGTAGGCATTTTTCCCTCGTAAATGTTTTTGGGAACATTTTCATTTTCATGAATATGTTTTGGACTGTATTTTATGTAAAGAAAGGATGTATATGAATGTTTTAACATTAAATGCATGAATATGTCTGAGCTTTGTTTTTTAAGATTATTGAAGTGATTGTTAAGATTGCTTGTGAATGGACTTAAAGTCAAAAATTTGGAATGGGTATTTTAAGATGATTATAGAAGTGTTTATGAACTTTACAGAGACTTGAAAATTTTGGAAGGGTCAGAATATAGCCATTGTGCCGCCAAAATTTAGAAAAAGAACTCCATTACTTGTGTCTTTTACTGTTAAGTTAAGCCTTTTAGGTAAAAGGGGCAATAGGCTTAGCTACGTGGGAGCCTTTTAGTTAGATTAGATATCGACTAGAGGGCCACCATAGTGTGTCGAATAGGCCGCCTAGTCATTTTAGGATAGGAGCCCGTCAATATTGGTATTAGAGCCCGACTTTTAAAAACAGGGTTGCCTCCTTTTTGGTTTAAGGTTTTTATGTTGTTTTAAAAGAAAGGTGACCAATAAAATGTTGTGATTAACATGCATATGATTTCATAAACTGATAGCTTTACATATTTGTATTTTTGTTCTATACACAACACGATGTATAGACGAGGCTGTGAATGTCCCAAAAGAGTCATTTCAACCGCTATTGCACCTGAGTCACCTCCAGTATGGGAGGATGACCACAATCTAGACTTAGTAAGTGCCTTCATGAACCAGCCACATTCCCTATCATTAGGACCGATAGAACCGGCCAGGGTGACCTTTAATGTAGAATAGATGGCTCAGATTCTCATCGCAGCGATGTGACAGCCACGTGAAAGTGTGAAAGCTTCTAGATGCTCGATTTAGCACATCTGTAAATTTGGTGCAAAGAATTTTGACAGGAGTGGAGATCTCGAGAGTGTGCTCACATGGTTAGATCGGGTCACGAAGAATAACAAAATTATGGGATGTAAAAATGAGCAGAGAATTGTGTTCTTCACCTTCCTTCTCAAGGACAAGGCTAAGGATTGGTGGGAGGCCATTATGAGACGACATCCAGGTGGGGTATATTAGGTAGAATTTCAAAGAGAATTCATAAATATATTTTACCCACAGATTTATAAGGATGCAAGGGAAGAAGAGTTCTTCCATTTAGAGCAAGGTCTAACATCAGTAACAGATTATGAGAAGAGATTTTTAGAACTTGTCAGAAGTGTTCCGTTTATTGCTAATAGTGAAGAGCAGAAGTACAAAAGGTTCACTACAGGCTTGAGTCCCAGATTATGGATTCATCTATCTTTGGCTTCACAGACACACTATGGGGAATTGGTTGAAGCTGAAATAAAAGTGGAGAGAAATGCAACAACAATGACCCAGAGTTCAAGATCAGAATAGAAGCGCAGTGCATGAGGTAGTTCATCCCAGGGTTCAGCCAAGAAAATAAGTATAGATGGATGGGTGACGGGAGGTTTAGTATAGGTGGATCGTCCAGTCAGGGATCTTTTAAGTCACCGACTAGGCCCAAAAACTCCCATGACACTAGGACCCCAATGCTAGAGTGCGCTATTTTGGAAAAAGACATTTAGGTGAGTGTCAGATGAATATGACAGGTAGGAAGGTCACTTCATCAGAGATTGTCCACAGTTAGTCATCATAGAGGGGGTCGGTGATTGGATTTTTAACACCTTCACAAGCTAGAGGGGTTTACTGACAAGGCAGTCGGGGTTCTTAGACTAGAGGATCAAGTTTTATTGGATCTACCAGAGGTTCAGAGGGTAGGGGAGTAGACCCTATAAGACAAACAGGTAGACCCCATACATAGGCCTAAGTTTTTATAGTCACTCAGTAGGAGGCTGATGCCACATCAGATGTCACTCAGCATATGCTTTAGCAGATCCTAGTACTACACATTCTTTTATGCCTGTTTATTAAAAAGAAGGATGGGAGTTTAAGGTTATGTATCGAATACAGAAAACTAAACAAAATGACAGTTCGCTACCAATATCTGCTTCCTGGCATTGATGATTTATTTAATCAGCTACAGGAATCCAAGGTTTATTCAATATTGATCTACGATCAGGTTATCATCAGTTGAAAGTCCGTAGGGAGGATTTTCTGAAAATTGCATTTAGGATAAGGTACGGGGCATTTTGAATTCTTGGTTATACCTTTTGGATTAATGAATGTACCAGCTGCTTTTATAGATTTGATGAATAGGGTATTTCAAAAATTCCTAGATAAGTTTGTGATCATTTTTATTGATGACATATTACTATACTCAAGTAGTAATGTGGAGCATGTAGAACATCTTCGGATAGTATTATAGACCCTACAAGAGAACCAATTATATGCTAATTTTAGTAAATGTCAGTTTTGGCTACAAAAAGTTACTTTCTTAGGCCATGTCCTCTCAGTTAAGGGATATAGTGTGGATCCCTAAAAGATTGAAGTTGTTAATAATTAGAGACCTCCCACCATTATGACAAAAGTCACGAGTTATCTTGGATTGGTAGGCTATTGTAGGAAATTCGTTGAAGGATTTTTCAAGATAGCAACCCCACTAACCAAGTTAACATGAAAAGAGGAGAAGTTTGAATGGTCAGATGCCTGTCAATGAAGTTTTGATGAATTGAAAGAAAGATTAACAATGACTCCTGTACTCACATTACCGAGAGGGACTAATGGATTTATAGTGTATAGTGATGCCTCAAGACAGCGGTTAGGGTGTGTACTCATAGAGAATGATAAGGTTATACCCTACTCTTTTAGGCAATTAAAGAAGCATGAACAGAACTATCCCATCCATGATCTAGAATTAGTAATAGTAGTTTTTGCATGGAGAATATGGAGGCATTGCTTTTATGATTTTCCCTGTAGGATTTTCACCGATCACAAGAGTCTAAAATATTTGTTTACTCAGAAGGAACTGAATATGAGGCAGAGGCAGTGTTTGGAGTTAATAAAAAATTATGATTGTACAATATAGTACCACCCTGGAAAAGCCAATGTAGTGGCTGATGCCTTAAATAGGAGACCTACCAATTCGATAGCATAACTGAAGATGATATTTCTTCCACTTCTAGTGAAAATGAGGTCTCTAGGAGTGAGATTAGATATGACAGACTTAGGGGCATTAATTGCTACCTTTTACATTCATCCCATCTTAGTGGATCAAATTAGAAAGGGACAAAAACAAGATCCACAGTTGATGGAATTGAAGGCAGAAGTTGAGATTGGGCAACGAATGGATCTTACCATCAAGGAAGATGGTAAAGTGATAAGGGGGTAACGATTATATGTACCAAATGTAAGAGACTTAAAGAAAGAGATCTTAGAAGAAGTTTACTCCTCAACTTACGATATGCATCCAGGTAGCATGAAAATGTACCAAACTCTAAAAAAACACTATTGGTGGAGAGGGATGAAGAAGGAAATAGTAGAGTTTGTTTCTAAGTATATAATCAGTCAATAGCTAAAAGTAGAACATCAGAAGGCTGCGGTATTAATATAGCCACTCCCTATACTAGAATGGAAGTGGGAGAAGACTACTATGGACTTCGTAGTAAGACTTCCACGGAGTCAGAAGGGGCATAATGCTATATGGGTGATAGTGGACAGGTTAACAAAGTCCACACATTTCCTGTCTATCAAGAATGATTATCCCTTAAACAAGTTAGCCCGACTGTATATGGATGAGATAGTGAGACTCTATAGTATGTCGATCTTTATTGTCTCAAACTGTGACCCTAGGTTTACATCAAGATTTTGGCTCAGTTTACAAAAAGCCTTAGGTATGCGCTTGAAGTTTAGCACTACCTTTCACCCTCAGATGAATGGATAGTTAGAGAGGACTATTCAGAAACTTAAGGATATGATTAGGTTTTATGTTATAGAGTTCAGGGGTAACTGGGACATGCACCTACCACTAATAGAGTTCGTGTACAATAACAGCTGTCAGGCTAGTATCGACATGGCTCCTTTTGAGGCACTTTATGGAAGAAAATGTGGAACACTAGTATATTGGGCTGAGGTAGTGCAAGGAAACTGATAGGTCCCGAGCTTGTACAGGTGACAAAAGATAAAATTTAAGCTATTCATGATAGATTAAAGATAGCCCGAGTGATAGTTGTAAATTGCATCTTGTTTTAGTGGGTAGTTTGGTTTGTGTTTAGTTGTTAATTTGATTATTTATCATGTGATTATTGTGTTATTTTGTTAAGTATTTATGTTTTAAGTGTTTTATAGGGGTTTTCATAGTCAATATCAGAGAACGGAGGAGTTTCGGAGGGAACCCAGGCTATAATAGAGGCCCATAATCGTGGCCTATTGTGATAGAAGCTCTAGGATTGGCCCACGATCATGGCAAGAACTAGGATTGACCCATGCCACGATCTTGGCCCATGCCATGATCATGATAGAGAGCTTACTCAAGGGCCACGATCATGGCCTGCGAGAACACTTCCAGACTCAAGTTTTCAAAGGACTTTTCAGACCTCGAAAAAACCTAGGTGACTAATACACATAGATATTCAGCAACCACCATTCACAAGTTTTGGCCACTATTCATAATAAGTCACTAGCTTCGAGGTGGGAAAGGTGGAAATTGGGATGGATAATCAATAGCTTCCATTTTCCAGATTTTCATATACAAAAAGGGAAGAAAGCTAGCATTGCATTTAGTTTATTTTTGTTTTTTCATTATGTTTTGTATTCTAGAGAAGATGGATATTGTTGAACTTATTACTATTATGAGTGCCTGATTTTATTGTAGATATTACTTTTAAACTACTTATTGAACTCTTACTTTGTTGTTTTGAATGAATGAATGCTTTTGATAAATGTTGTGCTTAAACCTTACAATATATTGAGAAATTGAGTTGGGTAAATTGTGTAGGGCTGTACAATGAGAGTTTGCATCTTATAGAACTATATTTATCACGTTAATTGAATAGTTAGAGAGAGATCTTGACTAATTTGTTGATTACTTATAGGATAACTTCATAACTGGTTAAATTGGTAGATTGATTTTGTAAATTGCGAGATTGCATAGTCAATTCCATTTAATTTGGCTAGTGACATTGGATTACATTTTAGGAGAGGGTGATTGAAAAATTAGGACATCTTAGGTAAGGCATAATTCAATCAACACAGTAGGAGAGAGATAAGATAGGGAAAAAGTGATCTCTAACCTTTAATCTTGAAATCAAAGTTTCTGCACTTTTGTTACATTATTTGTTTATTGCTAGTTTCTTTAATTTAGTTTATTTTTTAGTTTTTATTATTTGAATTTGAGTTTTAAACAAAGCACAACCTGAATTAAGTGGTGCCTAAGCACAATCTCTGTGGGACGATATCTGCTTTTTACTACAAGTAACGACCTATATACTTGCAGTTTTTAGTGTAAAACAAGTAGTTTATTTATGCATTCAACGAGTTTTTGGTGCCGTTGCTAGGGACTATTTTGTTTAGCATCTTATTTAGTTTGGATGACTTTGATTTAAGCGTTATTGATACTCTTCCTTGCATATTTGCTGGTGTATGAACACAAGGAACATGAGAAGGTCTAGCTTATCGAAGAAGAGTTTTCAAACATTACCAGGCATAAAAGAGAGCTAAGAAGAGCTGGACTTCAAGACAGAATACAAAGGAATATGGCAGAAGTAGGAGAGCAAGGAGGAGTTGAGAGGACATTAATAGACTTTATAAGGCTAGGTTTTAGTCCTCAAAGAGTTGCAAGGCCTGTAGTTCAAGCCAATAACTTTGAAATCAAGCCAGCACTCCTCAATATACTTGAGAGCAGTATGTAGTTTTATAGGTTGTCAAACAAAGATCCCAACACGCATCTTGCTAATTTCTTAGAGATATGTGACACCTTTAGGTTTAATGGGATGTCTGACAATGCTGTGAGGTTAAGATTATTTCCTTTTACCTTGAGGGATTGGGAAAAGGCATGGTATAACTCACTCAGTTAAAGGAAAATCGCTACTTAGGAGCAGCTAGTCTAAGCTTTCCTAGCTAAGTACTTCCCTTTGACTATGACAAAAAGAATCATCAAGGAGATCATAAACTTTCAACAAAGTGATTGGGAGTCGTTGTATGAAGCCTAGGAGAGATTTAATGAATTACAAAGGATTTGCCCCCACCGCAACCTTCCGAGGGAGTTCCTTTTGCAAACATTCCATAGTGGTATGAATCAGAGCATAAGGGCAACCATAGATGCAGTTAAAAGAGGGTCTTTGATGAGGAAAACTATTGATGTAGCTCATGACCTTTGGAAAGAGTTGGCGAGCAATAACTACATGTGGTTAAATGAAAGGAGTATATAAGGGTCCAATGAGTAAAAAGGGATTATTCCAATTGATTCGGTAACAATCTTTCAAGCATAGATTACCACCCTCACCAAGCAGTTGAGCAATATGCAAGTAGTTTCTTCATCCACAGTCAAGGCCATGCAATTACAATATAAGTTATATAGGCAGTACAACTATGGCATAACTGAATGCTTCTTTCTAGGAGCTAGTGGTATAGAACAAGTAAATTACTTGAGCCAGCTGCAAAAAGGTAACAATCCATACTCTTAACGCTTATAATCCTAGTGAAAAAATGACCCAAATTTTTTATGGAATACTAACAATGCAGGTGGCCAAATGAGAGTACAAGGACCTCCCAAATTTCAACAAGACTGGCTTGGGTCTTTGGAGAGCAAAATGGATAAGATAATGGACATATTAGGTTCAAAAGTCCTAAGCCAAGAGGAAGGTCAAAGAAGACAAAAAGAGAGTCAAAAGAGAATGGAGTCAAAGTTTGATTTACAAAATTAGAGGTACAGGTAAGTTAACTTACTAATGCTTTGTCTTATAGGAACGTAGGAAGCTAACAAAGCAACACTGAGGCCAATCCAAAGGAATAACTCAAGGAGATCACACTTAAGAGTGGCAAGCAATTGAAGGAGCTAAGTGTGCAAGAGGATAGCCAAAAAAAGGAGAAAGGTAAAGGCAAAGAGATAGAAGAAGAGAAGGTAGAAGAGAAAGAAGAAGAGAAGCCAGACATGCCACCACCACCCTATAAACCTAAGATTCCATATCTGTAGAGGGTGAGACAACATCAAGTAGACACTCAATTCTACAAATTCTTAGAGAAGTTGAAGAAGCTTCATATTAGTTTGTCTTTGGTGGAGGTATTATAGTGTATGCCCAAGTATGTGAAGTTTCTCAAGGACTTATTAATGCACAAACGCACTTAGGAGGACAACCAGAAGGTGACCTTGACGAAGAACTGTAGTTCAATCATCACAAACACAATGCCTTCAAAACTACAAGATCCAGGGAGTTTTACTATTTCATGTGTTATTAGTGATTTTGAATTTTCTAAATGCTCATGTGATTTAGAAGCAAGTATTAACTTGATGCCTTTGTTTATTTTTTAGGAAAATGGGGCGAGGAGAGGTCAAGCTAACATTCATGTGTATCCAACTTACAGATCAATTCATCAAGATGTCATTTGGGGTAGTAGAAGATGTTCTGGTAAAAGTGGATAAATTTATAATTCTTGTTGATTTTGTTGTGTTAGATTTTAAAGAAGATAGGAATTGTCCATTGATTTTGGGTAGGCCCTTTATGAATACTAGTAGGGCATTAGTTGATGTGCATAAAGGAAAACTAGTTTTGTGAATTGGTGATGAGCAGGTTGAATTCAATATGAATAAATCTTTAAAGAAGTCGGCGGATGGAAGTGCATGTTTGAAGATTGATGTTGTGGATGAATTGTGTGAAGGAAGTTGAAGAGGAAGTTGAGGAAGCTGTTGAAGTGCATATGGATGAGAGTGTGAGCCAAGAGGAATTATGTGAGGAGGGTGAGAAAGAGAAGTTAGAGAGAATGGATGCACCCACACTACCCTCTATTGTAAAACCACCCACTGTAGAACTAAAACCCTTTGTAGGTAAAGACCACACCTTACCCATTATCGTTTCCAACCAATTGGATTTTGGGCAAGAAGAGAAAGTGGTAGAGACCATTACGAAGAGGATGAGAGCCACTGGTGGCAAATTTCTGATATCAGGGGGATTGGGCCCAATGTGGTTATGTATAAGATCAACTTTGAAGAAGGATGCAAGATAGTGAGAGAGAGGTAAAGAAGGTTAAATCCAAACATGTAAGAGGTTGTGAAGAAGGAAGTGGTGAAGCTTTTACATATAGGTATTATATACACAATTTCAGATAGCAAATGCATGAGTCTGGTGCAATCTGTGCCTAAGAAGGGAGGCATGTGACTGGCGCATCATAACACAAGTCAGAACAAAATAACTAGACTACTACTGTAGTAGTGGTGAGTCTAGGTCGATCCCACAGGGAGTGTTTGGTTAGCCTGTGAAATGAAATTAATTGATGTTTAGGTAATAGGGGGTTTGGATTTGGAATAAGAAAATAAAATTAAACTAAATTAATAAAAAAAATTAAATAAAAATGCAAAAATTGGAGAATTCGGTAGGGATTTGGTTCTTTAGTTCAATCTCGGCCTACACCCTAATTAAGCATAATTCATTGATTTGTTGTTCTTTTATCTCTCTTAGAAATTATCGATCGTAGATTAACAATAAGCTCTATTAATCCTAATTTTTTGTTAGATTCGAGTTAATCACAAAATGTTCGTTAATTAACCCTAGCTATCGGGAAACCTAAAATAAGCTCTCTAAGTTTATCTAGACAACTACATTATGAATCAAAAAAATAGACCAATCTAGGTAACAATCACACAAACTCTGATTATTTAACCTATGCTATGTTATCTCTAATGATTCAAAACCATTAGTCACTACACATGAATTGGGAATAAAACAATTACGTATTACATTTGATTTTAGCAATAGATTTTCACGAAAAACGATTCAATAGAGCATTAAAATCATCACCATTCAATACCTAATCCAGTAAACCTAAGATAACATAATTAATTCCTAATGAGATAAAAATAACAAAATAATTAAAAAATGCTTAACCCAAGTCGTCGGCATAAGTATATGCTTTGACAATATATGAATATTTAAACTGAATTTTATGCAAATGATATTTTACAAGTGAATATGGCTAGCATAAGTATATGCTTTGACAATATATGATTTTTAATTTGAAAGTTAAATGTTATATGACTAGGAGTTACATTGAAATAATTCAATTATGAATCCTCCCATACTTGATTTAGAGAATAAGATGAGTCGTAAATGTAATAGTTATTTTTTACTGTGGTTTTGTTTTTGCCCGTGGTACATTGCTAAGCTTTCTACATGTTATTATACCTGTATATTTATAGCGGTTATCCTATTATGGGTAAGAGAAGTAGAACCAGCTTTGTAAATAGTATTTTAAGAGGTACCTTATGGTACCAGTTTTAGTGGTTGACTAATTTTCAATATAAAAGTTTTTATAAATTTAAGATGGAAAATGGAAACTTGGATATTACGAGTTTAATGTTGAAAAACATTTTGGAATAGTATTTTAGAAAAATTGAAATTGTGTTTTACGAAATGTTATGTTATTAACAAATTTGATGATGCACGAATAAATTATTATGGCCAATGCTTTACCATGAGCTTTATGATTGTATAGGAATATTACAATTATATTGTTACGAAAAGTTAAATTTTTTTAGTAAACTGATTACACTCACTAAGCTCATTTAGCTCACCTTTAATTTTATGTTTTTAAGCAAACCACCCCAGGCATGCGTACAGGTGTTGTAGTAATTAGGACTCCACCTCAAGATTAGTTGTACCGTCGGGTACTGCTATGTTTGTGGGATTGTAAAAATCTTTTACTTAATGAACTACGAGGGCTTAATCCTCAATAATGTTTTTAAAATGTTAGGAACTATATGTATGTGATTATTGGTGATGTGGACTTGAGGTTTCATTTTAGAACTTAAGATGAATATGAAATGTTAGAAGTGTTTTAAATTATGATATGTAGGTCTTTGGAAAAATTTGGGAAAACTTTTATACTAAAAATAAGCCAACCATTAGAATTTGTACCATATGGTGCCTCTCAAATTACTTGTAAAAATAAATAGTGGCAGCATTATTATTTATTATCATGAACTTCTTATATGATATAGCCTACCATAAACTTCTTTACACTATGGTACCTTTAGAAATAAGGTCACAGATCTAATTCTACATCCTTTACCAGTGAATGGATAACCACTAGTTATGAAGCTGGTTCTACATTGCTTACCTCGTAATAAGTTAACCATTATATACCGGTAGTTACGGAGCTAGTTCTGTATTGATTACCCGTAAGAAATCACAGAGCTAGTTCTAAATCGCTTGCCTGTGATTGGTTAACCACTGTTTATGGAGCTAGTTCTTCATCGCTTACCTGTAATAAGTTAACCGCCATAAATATATTGATATAACAATGTATATAAAGCCTAGTGGTGTACCATAGGCAAAACTAACTCTTACATTAACGACTCGTCTTATTTTCTAAATCAAGTATGGGAGGATTCATAATTGAATTATTTCAATGTAACTCCCAATCATATAAAATTTAACTTTTAGATTAAAACCCATATATTGCCAAATCATACACTTATGCTAGTAACATTCACTTATAAAATATCATTTGCATAAAGCTCAACATAAATATTCATTTCACAATCAAATGAATATCGTTTGCGTAAAGTTCACTAACAACTTATTAGTCTCTATAAATAGAAACCATTTACACAAAATCAATTTAAGGAACACTCACAACTTGCTAGTCTCCACAAATAGAAACCATTTACATAAAATTAATTTAAAGAACACTCACATGTCATTAATTCTTTTACAAAGAATTTATTCATATAAAACAATTAAACTACATTCGTTGTTCTGCAAACCTATCGCCAAACACACTCATGCATTCGGTGCCTCTCCTTTACCTACATAAAATGCATTTCACTTAGGCATTTAATTCCAAATTTGGAAATAAGACGTTAAAACTATAGTTTGGTTTAACTAAATTTGAAATAAGTATTTAATCGCATAACTCATACGCTAATCGTATTTCTTCTTACTTCTGTAAGCTAACCTATTGGTCTTCATTTCCAAATATAACTTCAAAAATCACTTAAATACAATATTTTACCCATTCTAACTTAATAATTTCTTCAAAAAACAATCCCACCAAATTTAATTCACCATATCACAATCATGCATAATGAGTCACAGTTATGACCCATGTCTATAAACCATACCTCCATTTCTTCCTTAATTTTAACATGTTAAATGTTCAAATTAGGTTTTTAATTCTTCTAAACATTTGTTCTCCTATATCTCTAGTTTACATAGCATCAAAAACATTCCATTTCAACTTCTAAATTATAAAACATGTACCAAATATCACAAGCTGCTTCAACACAGGGACAGTGTAACACCCCATTACCCTAGGGTACGCATCGGGACACCCGTAGGTCATTCCGATACATATCCTAAGATAAGGGAGCGTTACGTACAATTACTATAGAACTTCACATGGCATCACATACATTTAGATAAATAAAACCAGTAACTGTAAATTGCAAGATTTTTTTTTTAAAAACCAATCTCTCTTTTCATTACTCCAAAACATCAGTGTACAGTCTGTACATATAGAACCTAATACACATACTAAGAAAGAGGAAAACATATACAACTCCTAACTAGGTCATCCTCAAAATCTGGAATCTCAC
>JANIIA010000004.1:14654182-14687109 GCA_027478495.1 Erythroxylum alaternifolium | reverse complement strand
TACTATTGGATATTAAATTTTCTTATTTATTTTTTCCTTTGTCACAGGTATAATACCATTGACGTATCTTTATGATATATTGTCAAGCTATTAGTGTTTTGTTGTGCCTGTATATTTTTTCTAGTTCTATATAGGTGCTTTCATACAAACATGTAAACTTAAATATATTGTCGGGGCCTTTTTTTTTAATTTTGCCCATGGCCTACAAAACGATAGGAACGGCCCTAGTGATATGTGATATAATAGATAATAATAATAATAATAGATAAATATATAAGACAATAAAATAATATTTATCCATTACACGAAAGAGCCATGTCCAGCTTCTTATTCCAATATTTGTCAAAATAGGTGATTTTCAAAGGATTTTGCCATATTCTGGTGATTTTTCATCGGAAAAAGAAAAATCGGTAAAAGTATATAGCTTTGTTTGTTTTCCTTTAATTCTCTATTAGAAACCATTTCACGCAACAAATATGTATTTAAGCAAATATATATAAAATTCCCAATTTTCTTATAGAGCAATTAGAAAACCTCCAGTGAATTCATAAAATTACGAAATTGCTCTAATACATGTTATTAATAACACAAACTTTGATAATTAGTTTAAGATTAACTATAAATTTGTATAAATGGAGATAATATGAAGAAAATATATATTTATATCTTTTTTTAATAAATTACCACGTTTGAGCAAACTCTTAATAATTTTTTAAAAAAGTTGCTTAAAATCAACTATCTAAAATATTCATGCAATTTTTAATTAAGTGCTGAAGATCTAATAACTAATTATAATAACCTTGTTGGACCTTCTCAACGTAAGTCCTATACAAATTCATCTCGCGATTTATTTTTTAATTTAATGTTAGTATATTTAATTAAAGTATATTTATGCTTTTATATTGGATCAAAATTTAATTTTTTAACTTTAATTTTAATAAATATCAAATAAAAATAAGATTCCAATGCTCATATCATGCTATCATATACCCATGTTATTGCCAATTCATATCCTTTGTGAGAAGCTTTATTTTACGGAAGTCTTTCACCACATTATCATATTTGAAAACGACACCGTTAATTAATGATGCATGGCCTACAAAATTTGCAAATTCCGTACAATGATTTTGTCTTGATTTTTATATTTAATAATTTCATTTTGGATATTAAGTTATAATGTTGTACTGGTGACGAGCACATGCAGTACTTGTTCCTATTTTACGGCACGAAGCATATTCCAAACAGAACAGACCTATCGGGGTAAAAGTTGAGTAAATCTTTGACCCAATCATGAACGTAGGCCACCAGTACTAGGCGGGTTTTGTAACAGTGGCTGAGGGGGGGAATCAAAGAAAAGAGAGCAGGGAAGTGAAGTCGGAAAGGATGCATGTGTAATTATTTATTTAAAGAAGAAAACTAATCATTCAAAGCATGCTAGTTGGACCCATCCATCTCATGCCATATCTTGAGGAAGTATTTTTCAAATCCCTTGATACCAGATTGGAATTGGATTGCATCTCTAATCCCGGACAAATGTAGTACAGAAACCGCATGCTGAGTCGCCATCATATCACATCACACCGCCGAAAGCCATTTTTAGTGGACTGAAAAAATTCAGCCCTTGTCAATTCAAACCATTAATCATCTAAAGCAGCGGGAGCGGCTTGAGATTTGTATAATTTTATTGATGAATCATGAGCACTGTTATGATCAGAATATTAACTCGAATAATAATAATAATTTTACTAATAGATAAAACGATGTGGACTGATGATTTCTTGTAACTCACGGTAATCGTCATCCAATCAGCGAGTAAATAAACCTAATAATAGTGGTTGTTGCGAATTTATCAGCCTATTTTTTTATTTTTGTGTCGATTCTTTTTTTTAAGAATAATATCTGTAATATTGTCAAAAACTAGTATATTTGTGTTGTTTATTAAATTAATAACGAGTTGGTTATACCAATCTGGTAAATTTTGGAGTAAAAATTTTGCACGTTCACTTATTTCTATTGTATGGCTCAATAATGTGAGTTGAGAAAATAAAATTTTTAAAGTATTTAAGTGTTCTGGATAGATTATGTCATGTGTAAAGTGTATAGTTTCTTCTTCAAAAAATTTTATTTTAGAATGATTTAGTCCAGTACAATTTTGTGAGATAATTCTAAATATTTTTTGTTCTTTTCTTTTCCTCTATGTTTAACATAACCTCTTCTGTTCAGTGCTTTAATCGAGGTTAAGAGAGGAGTTTAGTGATCAACACTTTAAATTAAATCATGAAAATTACAAAACTTTACATTCTCATTATGGACGAGATAAGTTTTGGAAAAAAAGCATATCGACATATATTCCCTTACTTATTTCTCTACAAGAACATGTTATCATACAATTACCATTTACTATGTTACAGATAAGTCTTTTTCTTTTCTTAATTCCTTCTTTTAGAATGAGGATTTGAAGAATTGAATCTCGATTACTAAATTATTAGAATCCATGATCCAGGAACAATCTATGGAGAAAATTTGACCTTATTTGATGATTAAAAACAACTTCTATAAACTGAAAATAGCCTTAAAAGTCCTGAAATTACACAATCTCAATCTATTGGCTTTTTCCTGTCATTTTATTTCCCTATAAAGGACGAGGAGATCTACAACTAATGCACTCATCTAAGCACCTCACTCTCTTTTTCTCTCTCTCTCAGTCTCACTCTCTCTCTTCCTTCAATTTAGTTTGGTATGGAAATGAAGATTCCATTCGTTGCATTTTGTGTTGTGATGGTTCTGTTATTAGGTAAGACCCAAGAATCTGTTGCAGTGACCTGCAATCCAATGGAGCTAAGCCCATGTGCAAATGCAATGACATCTTCCAACCCACCAACACCTGCTTGTTGCACCAAGTTAAAGCAGCAGAGGCCTTGCTTGTGCAATTATCTGAAGAACCCGAATCTCCAAAAGTTCGTCAACTCTCCCAACGCAAAGAAGGTAGCAAACACATGCGGCTCCCCATTCCCCAATTGCTAGGCCGTTCTTAAGCTGTCATAGTTCTCGTGTGGCTATAATGTCTCGTTGGGTGATGTAGTTTGTTAAGTTGAGGGAATGAGAGTGAGAGATGTAGGTGTGTTATATATAGTATAGGTCGTTCTTGTATCCGTACACTACAGCCATCACAACTGTAGTGAGCTGGGAATAAAATATGCCCACTTTAAGAGTTGTGTCCACGTAAGAGTTGTTGATCCTCCCTGTCGTTGGTGTCTGCAGCTTGTTCTCATTTGAGTGTTGTAGCAGTGAACTCGTTTTTAGCTGATTAGATAATAGTAAAGAAAAAAGAAATTCCTATTATAATTTTATGAAAATTACCGTTAATTTCCTTTTATCCTGACATCCGTTAATCACGAGTGAAATGCAGCCTTGTGTGTGTAACTTGGGCTCTATGAGAACCAAAAAGGAAGTTGGTTTCCAGAAAAATAAAGGAAACAAAATATTTGTAGTATTTGTTACCTGGGCTATTAAGTTCTGGAAGTATACACCTCTCTCAATTAGAGTTCTCGTTTAAGTATTAACTTATTCCTTGTACCATTAAAAAGATAAAGAGAAGATAACTCTTATGTTTTACGATCAGATCAAACTAATAACGGATATTATTTATTTTTCTTATTTGATGTGAGGATACTGTTTGGATCAACTTGCACGACCTTTACCAATCCAGCTTCTTAAATCAATTGGGAAAGGGGCCCATAATACTGGTAAACGAGTGGTTAGTTTAATTAATTTGAGAATACCCTACTTTCAATTAGAGTTTTAGTAGATCGGTAGTATCAGAGTCAGCTTATGAGGGCTAGTACTTATACCCATGATGTGTCAGGTTCGAATAGCAGCGTACAAACTACACCGAACTGCATTCGCCTAGGTAGCAGAAACATGATGGATTTAAGTAATTTAAGAACACTCTTAACAATTTTTGGTTGATCGTTATTTTATAGAACTTGTGAATTAAAATCTAACTTAGAATACTAATGAAACGGTGGATAAAAATTTCAACTTCACCAAATTTCATAAATTCTCCAGCCTTTGGAAGTCAATTTGATATCGTGATTTTAAAATTTTTTTTTGAAGAAAATCGTGATTTTAATATTTTTTTTAGAAGACAACGATTTCGTGGGAAGCCAAAGTCAGTGTTTAGCAATGACTACTAAAAAGGATCCAAGTATTTGCTGTTTAAGCCTTTAAAAAAAGAAAAAAAAATTCTTCGGTCCTTTGACAAAACAGATGAGACAAATTTAACTAGTGTGTGACAGTGTGTGGAAGCTCTTAACTATTAGTATGCACCTTTCCTCTAAAAGATGAGAAAGAAATTGGTTGAGCTTCCAGTGTCTGCGGTTCAAAGCTCCCTTTTTTCTCCTTCAGAGCCTAAACATTACGAGAGTTGGTATCACAACAAAGCTGACTGTTAATATTTGTTTGCCGAATTTTGCTACCCGATCCCTCTATCACGTGTCAAGGGGAAGAGAAGAATTGCACGCAAATAAAAAGGGAATAAACAAGAAAATGTAGTTTCATACAATCTAAACCTCCAGAGGGAACAGAATACCATATCTGATTTTATAAAGTAAAAGGAACAGCTTTGGCTACTCTTCCTAGTATAGACAAGAATCCAGAACAACCATTGGCACAGCCAATTGACATGAAGCTACTCGATGGCTATAGTAGGTGATAGGTAGAAACAAGCAGTTCTTTGTATATTTGACAGAACGATGGACCTAAAGGGTGCAATCAGCCAATATGAGATCAAAGAACAACCATGGAGGGAGAGGTATAAATTATCCTGCAGAAACTATTTGGTTTCCACATACCATCTTTCACTTGATTATGGTTGGCTATTAACCCCATCAAACCATGATTAAACTTTCTGGAAATCATTGGCATGTGGCTGCTGCTGGTGATCCTGAGGATAACTTGAAGCAGTCAAGCCAACACCTTCATTGCGGTGCTTCTCCCATCCACCAGTATCAGCTTTCGAGTGAGCCCAATAGTAGAGGATGGACATCAACAATGACAACAATGTTAGAGCAGCTCCTGCAGCAAACACACCTTTCCGGAGGGTGGCACATGATAAATGATCAACACCAAAGTATCCTCGGTACTTAGTGTGATACGCATTTCTTGCAGACCCAGCTATTAAGCATGCCTCAGCCCCCAAGAAACTTATCCTGAATGTGTCATTATTCAAACTTATGGTCAGACGTACTAATTTCGAGCTAATAATTCTAGAAGATAACCCATGCATCCTGCAAAATTGTTGTTGAACAACAGCAAAGCTACGTGTAGATAGGTCAGTTGGGCTAATATTTCCAACAGCTATATTCTTGTTAATTGGAATCAATAAAGCTCGTTCAGAACAGGTATAATAGAAGGAATAATCACAGTCCGGAAACGACCACAAAGGCTCAGTAGCCAAATCAGTCTTTTTTGCATTCAAGATAATCAGTTAGAAATGTAAAAGTTTTGAAGCTCCAGTGGTAATGTAGATCATGAACCATAAACAAGTATATAACATGAAAATCTTCTTAAGCCACATGCCAGATCAGCCAGAGGGTGTGCCAATCTACACCGTTGAGACAGTCTCAGTAAGCAGTTAACTGAGCAACTTCTAGCTAATTAGCCACACACTCAGTAAGCAGTTAATTGAACAACTTCTAGCTAATTAGCCACACTATCTAGTTGATAATATAGACAAGTAGACGAAAATATGATCAACAAGAAATGGAACACTTGGCTGAGAAAGATGAGATATTTACCAGGAAACAACAAACAAGAAGATGGCACAAGCAGTAGAAGAGCTCCCACTCAAAAGCCCTTTACCAAAGCACAGACATTTGGTGACGCAGCTCACCACCACTTGACTAATCAGCAACAACCCAAAAGCCGATAGTCCGTAAAACGTCGATGCGTCAGTCCCGTAAACGCAGTAAGTACTCTCGTCGTACTTATCAGGCACCACCTTAGCCTAAACAAAGTAAACCCCAGCATATTGTTAAATAAAAAGAAGAAATCTATAAACACAATAAAAATACCCAGAAAGAGAGAGAGAGAGAGAGAGAAGGAACTACAGAGCTGCGGCGGCGCTCTGCGCCGATGGCGAGAACAAAGGCGATGAGATGAAGAGAAATGATGATGGCTAAGATGGAGACGGAGACAGCCATTGTCTGATAACGGAGATTTTGAGCGAAGAGTGCGGACAGGAGACTGTCTTTTCAACAGTTACTATGTTCCTTAATTTGTCTGAGAAATTAAGTTGGTAAGGTCTCTGCTTTTGGTGAGCCTACTTTTGCTTTTCGTTTCAAAAAGCATCTAAGCAATAGGTGAATTATTGAACTTGAATAGTGTGAATGAACGGTGGCAGTCACTGGAGTAGTTTAGGAGTTGGGCCTATCAACTGACTATCATTGACAAACTAGTCCACTAAACGCTCAGCTACACCGCATTTAGATTCAGGTGAGGCATTGTTGGCGCTCCGGTGGCAATCGTCGGCTCATGGTTTAAATTAAGTTGTTTTTAATGGCCAGTTTATAGGTTAAATTTAGGCATAAATTAACTTTAAACTTAATTATTTTAAATAAAATAATATCTACTTAAAAAGATTAGTCTTGAATAGACCTCAGCTTAAATAATTCAAATTTGGATCAAATTAAAAAAATTATATTAATCTATATTTTTAATTTTAAAAAACTAGTGGGGTCAATGTAGGTTACTTTGAAAAGACTCAGGTGTTGCTATAAACTTGAAGACACGAATTACATTATTATTATTATTATTATTATTACACAATTATATTATATAAAGCATATATTTTAATGTAAACCCAAGCGTGAAGTCGCAAAGGCAAAAAGCGGGAGTTTACAGTTTGAAGCCAAATTATTGAGAATAGAAGCATGTATGTATCTTGTCATGTAGCAGTGATTTTGTTTAGCCTTTTTAAGTTATGTCTCGTTAGGTTGTTATTAACGAATGTAATATTATTTTATCGTTTGCAAAGAAAGTTTATAATAAAATAGAATAAAATATAATAGAAAGTTTCACATTATATCACATTTCATACTTCACTGTTTAGTTTTGAGTTTATTAATAGAATTAAATGGAATATAATATTATTCTATCATTCAGGAGGAAAGTTTATAATAAAATACAATGAAATGAGATAGAAGAGAAGAGTTTCATATTATATCTCATCTTAAAATAGTAAACCTTCGATTTAGGAGTTTATGATGGAATGTAAAATAATAAACAACTTTTTACTATATTACATTATAAACTCTTCTTCCAAATAACATTTCACTATATTACATTATAAACTCTTCCATCCTTCCCAAACAATAATTTTCTAATATTACATCCATTTACATTTTATTCCATTATAAATCATTCTATTTCGTTTAATTAAGAATCTTACGTCCGCTCAAACATAGCCTAAAAGTAAGTTACCTTCAATTTGGAGGGTTTATGATGAAATATAAAATGATAAACTATATTTTACTGTATTAAATTATAAATCATTTTTTCAAACAACATTTTACTATATTACATTACGGATCTTTTTATCTCCCTCAAACAACAAATTTTTAATATTACATTCAGTTATATTCCATTCTTTATAAATTATTTCATTCTATTTAAAACCTACCAAACATAACCTTAGACGTTGGGCTATACTTCCTATATTATTTTAGGAAGTGTAAATTAAATAATGCTAAAACCATTTCCATATATTTCTTTTGAATTTAGGGTTTTTATATTTAATAGGTAAAACAAAAAATATATTAATTATGTTCTCATATTGAGGGAATTCTTCTAAGTTTTCATAACCTATCCAGTAAAAAGATAGCAGAAAAAGAAACAATAAAATCTTATTAGTATTTTTCATATTAATTATTTTAATTATCTGTTATCGCACATTAACATATGCATCAGAAATAATTTTTAAATAAACAAATAATATTAATTAAAAATAATCATGATTGTGTTTGTCATGATCAAACACTTTGGAACTGTCAGATTGTTAGGTGGAGTAGGATGAACTTGTGTGGGCTTCAGTATCTACTCGCTAATGAGCTAGGCGTTATCTAGTAAGAGAATGTGCAGACTTAATATGTGTATACAAAATATGCTAGATCGCAAGTATGATCTTCTCATGAAAAAGTGTTGTTTCTATGATTTTAGTGCATTATCAAACCTTATCTTGTATGTATAAAAATAATCCAACGCCTTCATCAAGTACTTAAACAAAATTTTGATGGATGAGTTTGAGTTCATCCATTGATCATTGACCAGAAGATGTACATAAGCCATAACGTGGACATATGCCAAAACCTATCTGTATCGCTTGACGCTTGAAATACTAAGCAACATATATTATGCAACACAAAGCTTCCGGTTCAAAATTTGTAAGCATCACATACAGAAGTCAAATTTTGGCAACTCACTTTGAAGCTATGTTTGACTTTCCATATTCAATTTGCTTCTGACTCGTTGCTTAAACTAGAATTTTAAATTTCAGTTTTGCTTGCTGAGGAGTATTGACTACTGCCGCTAATCCAACATATACCTTCATTTATTACAGTTGAAGAAGCAGAGAAACGTCCTGTGTAATTTTGCCATATATGAATATGATAGAGTTTGTATTATTTAGATTATAATATAAAATTCAAAGTAAACGATAATTATAATTTTATTTGATATATTCTTTATTATGTAATCCTTGTTAAGCTTATCTTATTATTTAAGTATGTTTAGAATTATTATTTCAATTACATTACAACCATTACAAACACTATTTATTATAATAATTGTGAGTGATATTAAATTCATAGGATATAATTGTCTAATAAATATAATTTCTGTTGATAAATAAGTAATTTATTAATTATAGATTGTACTCCATTAATAAATATTTACTTATATAGTAAATTTTATTACTTAATTTAACAAGTGTTAATTTATAAATATTGATTTCATATGGATGAAGATAAACCAATTTAAATATGTTGTATAAACAAGGTGACAACTACATTTCATTTTTTACAAACAACGTATCATCTTTACACTTTGATTCTTAATTTTATGTATATCTAATTCTTAATATGAAACACACATAAATTAAATGAAAAAAGATGATGAGAGCTATATATATGTTACGCAGTTTGGACACCTTTTTGTTAAATTAAACGTTTCTTTATTTTATTGTTGTACACTACGAAATCAGCACATCGATACAACTAATTCTGCCAACTAACGTCGGCCTTTATCTTGATACGAGACTCTCCACGTCACCACCTTATCAGAAATTAACCAAGGAATTGCCAAAAATAACATTTGTCTATACGCTAGATCTGCACTGTGCCTTCTCCTTCTCCTTTTTAAGTGCCCTTTTTCAAGAATCACTCCACGCTCGTATCCTTAGGAAGAACATCTACCTCATAACTCCTGTGCATTTCAAACACAGATAAAGGTAGCATTAACTGAGAATTCTGAGTCTTGTCGTTATCTTTCTCTCTTTGAGTCCGGGCTAGAAAACCATTCCGTATTCATACCCTTTCCAATCGACATGGCTGATTCTGATCTCTCAATGATTCTTCCAAGGGTTCTCATTGTCTCCAGGCGAACGGTTCGCAAGAATAAGTTCGTAGATTTTGTGGGTATGTTTTTGTAACCTGTCTACCTTTCTATTCTTTTAACAGTTCTTTGTGATCACATATCCTTTTGGACATTTGAAGAAGGGCATAGATTTGTTAAATAAAGGATCCGTTAATTATTATCTTTATCCTATGTATGTTTACTTTTAACCTGTCCATCAATCGCATACAAATGTTAACCATGAATGATTTAATGCGCTCTTCCGTCCCGCTCTATCACGTCTAACAGATCGTGTCATTATGCTATAAGTATCTGCACTAAATATATAATGCAAAAGAAGATTGAAGACTAGAGATTGGCTCAAAGGATTGATGTTGTATAATTTGGTGATCAGGAGAGTATCATTTAGATCTCATAGTGAGCTATGGAGCAGTACCAGTTATAGTCCCCAGGGTAAGTGGACTCCACATGTTGTTGGAAAGCTTCGAGCCAATCCATGGCGTCCTTCTTTGTGAAGGTGAAGACATTGATCCGTCCCACTATGACGCTGAGCTTTCTGGGTTTTCACCTGAAGAGCTTGAAGAGATTAAAAAAACTCATGCAAGCGACACAGCCATTGACAGAGAGAAAGACACAATTGAACTGAGGCTCGCAAAGCTTTGCCTTGAGAGAAACATACCATACTTAGGAATCTGCAGAGGGTCACAGGTTCTTAACGTTGCATGCGGAGGCACACTCTATCAAGATATAGGGAGAGAGCTCTCATTAAAAATCTTTAAGGACCAAAGAGTAGAGCATATCAACTATGAGAACTACGACAAACACCGTCATGTGATTAAGGTTGAAGAGAACACTCCTTTACACCGCTGGTTTAAGGATTCTTTGGAAGAAAATAAGATGGAAATCATGGTGAATAGTTATCATCATCAAGGTGTGAAGAAATTAGCTCAAAGATTTGTGCCAATGGCTTTTGCACCAGATGGTTTAGTTGAAGGTTTTTATGATCCTGATACTTACAATCCTGAAGAGGGAAAGTTCATTATGGGACTTCAGTTTCATCCAGAGAGAATGAGATGTCAAGACACTGATGATTTCGACTATCCTGGTTGTCCAGCAGCATATAAGGTAAAGCTACAATCGACCCCCGAAAGATTTATATCTCTTTCGGAATTCTTATGTTTCACAGTTACTTAGAACTCAGAATGTCTTGTCATATGATTGTGCAGGAATTCGTGAAGGCAGTGATTGCATATAAGAAAAGGCTTATTTGTTCGTCGTCTGTGCCGAAAGCCCCAAAACTTAACCAGGAGCTGGAGACGAAGAGACAGATCATCGTTAGAAGTTTCTCTATCGCTAGGAACATGTACAGCTCAGGATGTGGAATGATTTCAGGCCAAGAATCTGACTTAGAAGTTGGAGCTGCGTTCCTACAGGTTAGTTGTTTCTTGAAAGAAGAACTGACACTAACTCCAGAGTCCTGAAAAGGACATGTTGTTAGTAGAGTTAAAGGCTTTTCAAATAGTAAACTGCAAACGGTACTGCAATTACTGAGTTATTACAGCTAATATAACTGGTTGAATGTATACTTGATAATTGCAGGCGAACACAGCACTGAGTTTGCAGCAGGTGAATAGGCTGAAGCAAATGGGAGCAACAGTGAGAAATGGAGGTGGGTATAGAGAGAGATTGATGATGAATGAGGAGAAGGAGAGAATTGGAAGGGCTATAATGGGGAAGATGTCTGTTGGCCAACTATCAGATCTCATGTCCTTTTATCATGTGATGGGAAAGATATGTTCAGAGGCCTTGGAGAGAAAAGTAAATGAAGTTGAGAACAAATGAGTTGGTCCATGGCCTGCTTATTCAATACATATTTAATCAGTAAAACAATTTCTTTGTTCAGAAATAGTCTTTCTAAGTTATAAACAAAATGAAATTTGAAATTCCAATTTTGGAACATTCGATCCGACGACTCAGCTTACTTAATCCCCACCAGTTTAAACGAAGAAATTGAAAAGTTACTACCTTTCCTCTTATGAATAATGAACGTATGATTGCAATAATAAAAATATTTAATAATATAGGCATAATGATAATGTCAATAATAGAAATACTAATAAAAAGCTGCTTATCCATGAAGGAATATAGACGCGGTCACCTTTCAAAATTGAAGTTCGGTTGCCAACTGCATTTTTCGTTTAGAACAAACTCCAATCAGACTGCAATTTACAATAAATGCTCACATTTTTCACTCTAACTGAACTGCATAAGCTTACTGTATTTTGCAATTACCCATAATTACTGCAAATATGCGGTTGTTTTGACAAACAGTATTTTTGTATAGTAGTCATTCCACACTTACTGAAATATGCAGTTATTAGTCGGAGTTATTTTTCCTAAACTTACCACATTTTGAAGTGAACTGACTGCATTTTGCGATTCGTGACTGGCGATGGTCTAAGCAAATGTTTTTGGGATAATCTGATTCCTGTATAAATTAAAGATAAGTGTCGTCGTCATTATTATTATTATTATTTCAATTCATATTTTATTGGAGCAGACCATTTGCATTTGTTTGACTGGATTTCTAACGTACCATAAAAGTTGGTATATTGCCCCAAATCTAGATCAAGCCTTTACACTAGCTACGTCACACCATCAAATGTCTGATGTTTTTAGACATCAACGAGAATCCCCACTTTAATTATCAAGCTCTTGATCTAATGGTTTAGACAGTTTCTCCACTTAATTATGACCGTATTCCGAAGAGAACTCGTACTGTTGGCATAGAATTCGTTTTCATTCTAGTCTGAAACGGAGATTGAGCTAATGCATAAAACTGAAGAGGAAGATTACAAATAAATGCAGAAGGAAAAATGATAGAAACAACATTTACCTAACCTTCAGTTCATTCACAAGAAAAAAGTAATCAAGCTCTATCAGTCAGTCCCCAGATATACATCTGTAGTAAGCAAGCCCTATGGTAAACTAGTATCTGGCATTACAACCTTCCTATCAAAATCCTCTTAAAAAGGCAAACAAACTTGCATCCGTTGTGACCATCAGGACAGATAAAAAGTGCCCGTTCTAACACCCATCAGAACATAGAAGATTACATGTGATCATGAAAATTGCTGACACTGGTTACAAGCCCGGCCACTTTGTTAACCTAGTTTAGCACCATACTGAAGCAGGTTATCCTAAATCTATACTGCGTCATTTCATTTTCTTGTAGAGCCTTAATGCCTAAAGGAACTCTTTTGCTTCAGACGCAGTTGTCATATTTTTCCTTTATTTCTTGTTCTTTTTTTTTTATTTTCAAAAATGCTCTTTCCTTCATCCATGTAGGTGTAGGTGACAGTACCGAACACTATAAATATAACCAACTAGTCATCTTCAGCCGCGCACTTGGAATTATAAATCTCGCAACCCATATTCATTCACCAAGTTTAACTTAACTTTCCGTCATAAACAGTTGGCCAAGAGCTATAACTTCACGTTACCGACGGCAGAAAAACAGAAAATCTGGATGATTGACCTGAAGCAGTCTCAACCAATTATCAGCAGCCTGCAACAGAGAATTCGCCAATTGGCATTCAAATCCCCTGTTTGGTGTCCACAAGGGCAACTTGAACTTGTATGATGCAAGGCCAAAAACAGGCAACGACATCTTTGGCACCCCACCCAACTCACTGGGACGTGTTACAACTGGAGCCTGAGCACCTCGTACACCTGCCAAAACACTCGACATAAGGACTATAATAAAAGCAGCCCCATACAGACATAGTTCTAATCAGTAGCGACATACAGTGATCAATTGGATTAATCATCATAACTTAAATCAAGTTTAAGAAGCAAGATACATAAATATTATACGTCCATAAATAATCCCATGGAATTACTACGCAGTCATTGAAAAATAAAGCAACAAGGTCAACAGTGACGATAGAACCCACCTCTATGGACCAAAAAGTAATGCAGACCAGTAAGAACAATATTATAATGACTCACAAAAATAAAAGTATGCATCGTCTCCTACAAATCCGAGAATTGTTTTATTCAGTCCCATAAAGTTGCAGCTTTCTACTACTAATCTGTTTCAAAGTTTTGCTCGTTACAAACAAGCAGGCTAAGAGCTTTTGTCCTTCAAAATATTCCCCGTCTTGTATTCATAAAATTTTATGCCATTAAAGGTAAAACTTATCAGCACTAAAAGTTAAGAATCAAAAAAGGGCGTCACATAAACAGTTGATTCGGTCATCATATCAAGAGGGAAAACAATTAGAAGAAAAAATTCATCATCTACAAAATTACAGAACCTACTGGAACAAATACAGAATTGGCAGATTTAGGGTACCTCCTAATGGGGTATGAAGAGAATGATATGTTAAAAAGCAAGCATCCAAGTCTTTTAATGTTGGCCCAGTTGGTATTCTGTAGATCGGGTACCTACAAATTGCAAACACAATATGTGAATAATAATTGATAGCATGGCATCAGAATCTTATGCAACTCCATGAAAAGTACCAGGCCACAGAAATCCAGCTAGATGCCAGTAAATCACAACTTCTAAGTGTCTTCAGCTCAGGGAAGCGGATAGCAAGATCTGATATCTGTTTACAAAGAAATAGGTGACAAAATATGAAAAATATTACAAACAGTTAACAGTATCTCATGAACTTGACTACCATTAGAAACACAATAACAACCTTGTCAGTTAACGGCTCCCGGCTGTAAGGGGGATCTCGTTCGAGGTACTCAAATAGCAAATAACCTTGTGCATTAAGAGATTCACTTTCATCACTAGAAGCATCCTCTAGAGGAGTAACATCTTGGTCTCCCAAAGACAATCTATCCATTCTTATAGGACATTCATTTATATGAGTCCATGGTTCCAAAGAGCATTTCAATCCACTTTCAGGTTCACAATCACTGCTACCATCACTACTCGAATCCCTATAATCACTGTCACTGTCCTCACCACGTCTCCTGTCATAAAGCAGATTATCAGTTCAGGTTTACAAGTGTGACACTAACAAATCTACAGCTTTAAGGTGTCAAAGGAAAGAGAGCAACCAAACAGTTAAAACTAACCCACAATTGTTGTCTTAATTAAAAGAAATCAATGCAAATGTTTCTTGAAAGAATTGTTTTTTAAAAAATGAATAACTATGATAAAAAGATAATACCAGGTCTCACCACTAGAGAAACAAATAAACACAAATGATTCTTGAACGAATTGTTTTAAAAAAATGAGCAACTATGATAAAAGGCCAGCTTGCCTCCCTTTCTTAAAGCCTTGCATAGTTTGTCAGGAACTTTAACAAAGCTTTTGCTAATGCATTACATGTACAAAGTGTTTGAGAATAGCCGAAGCCTTTCCATGGAATCATAAGAAGCTATCATCTAGCAGTTTCCAACTTCAACTTTTTTCTTACAACAGAAAGTTTCCTTCCATAAACAGGTTTCCACTTATGTACCTAAACTTAATACGCTCATAAAGGCATACTGCAGCAAGTGAATGATGCAGATCCAAACAAACTGGAACATGATGAGGTCAGAAGTAACATTGCTCAGAAAAGTAATTGCACTCAAAGCCAAGCAATAAAGAGAAATCAAATTGAATGATGCAACTAATAACACGTGAAGCATATTGGTTGACTCAGAAAAAATGCTGCATTAAATGTGTTTTAAAATATTAACGAGTAAAATATGGCGCCATTGAATATTAGTCACCTTGATACAGCACATGTCTTCGTAGACTTGCCATATATCTGGATACCAGACAGATATGGAACATAATACTGAACAACGCTATCACAATCATTCAAAATCAGAGGTACTCCAGCGCCATAAGCACTCCACTCCCTAAATGACTCCCATAAATCTCCAAGCATGAAATATGGTTGAAATTCCACATCACAAGTCCTCCAGCTACGCATCGTTGTCTGACGTCAAAATTTATTACATCATAAATATGATAGCTGAACATGAACCAAAAGCAAAATTTTCCCAACAGTATATGTGCTAAAAGCCCTACAAGGTGATCATAAAAACTAAGTAAGAACTACATATAATGATTCAGAAAGATTATATAATGACATGCAGTGAAGTATAAAGATTGATAGAATCAAACGAATTTAGTTAACCACTTTGAAGCCTGATAATCAGATTTCAATAATATCGCTAGGTTGTGACGTATCAAAAACCTTGAAAATTGTGTTTTTCCATTCTATTGCTCAATTTCAGAAACTACTCTAGGTTTGCAGCATTTTACAGCACCATTACACACCCACCCCCACCATCATAATCAGAGTTTATTATGCACACATGGCATTTCGCACAATCCTGATCGTCCTGATTCAGACAGGGAATCATAAAAGTGAAGGCATTTAGAGAAATTATGTTCCATTTACTGATTTTGCTTCGGAAAGTCAAAGATAGTGAACATCATGGTTAAACACACCGGTTGTTGGTAACAGAAACAACGCATGTTCGGTTTCCATGAAGTAGAAGTCCATAAAACACTTGGAGATGTATCATTTAATCATTTACAAACAATTTATTCTTTTCTTCTTCCAAATTCTTCAAACCCCAAACAGGGTTTAACCGTTCCAACTCCTCCTACACATCGTAAAACAATCAAAATAAAGTGAAAATTCCAAAATCATGAAAGACTAATACACAAATACGAACTTAAATGTGCTGGTCAAGATCCCTCGGTTTCTTAACAACCAAACAAAAACTAACACAACTAAGATTCTAAACAGAAAAACTAAAAAAAAAAAAGGTAATGACGAAATGAGCAGATGAAACGGAATCGGTCAAACCTTGGACAGGTACTGAGCGGGAACAGACGGTGTTATGGACTCCAAAAACCGGTCTAAATTACTCAACGGCATTAAGCCCGTCCCTGGTTCAAAAGCCGGCATCGCAGCAACCGGTTTAGGCAAGTCTTCGAAACCCATCCGGCTCTCCGGTTCACGAAAGAAGGCCGGCTTGTCCTCTACTGAAGAAGGCGATGTGGTCGTCGCCGTAACATCGCTCTGAGCTCTCCGAAGTTGATCGTTCCGCTGATTGTGGTGAGCCCGACGCGCCTTGCCGAGACAGTAAAATCGATCCTCCCCACGGACGCGCGTGAACTGCACCCCTGGCCCCAACATCTGAAGCAATCACCACCTTCGATACACAAACAAACAAACAAACAAACCAACCCACACACCGCGGAAGAAGCAAGTAAAAGAAATGCAAAAGTTGGGAAGTTCTTGTAACAGAATCGGATCGGAGATGTGGAAACCGGGTTGGAGATTGAAGATTGTGGAGAGGTTGGTGTTGGTGGGCGACTAATGGATCAAATAGAGAAGGGTGAGGGACAAAATGGTAAATTGAGTGAGAGAAATGAATTTGAAAGACAAGGAGGAAAGCAACAGAGGGAGAAAGAGAGAATGCGAAGAAACGTCGTGGATGGATGGGCTGAGACGTTAAAAAGAGTGGAATTTGAAAATTAAAAAAGAAAGGAAAACTAATATGTTCTTTTCTATTAATTAAATAAAAGCCGAGTAACAGGAACCCATATTTGACAAATGGAGGGGCTAAGCCTGGTTATGGCTATTACGAATTTATTGACGTAAAGGTAAAGCAGATAGGATTTGTACTTTTTTCTCTTTTTACTACTATTATTCAAGTATCTTACCTGTTTGCGTTCCAACCCATTTAGTAATAAAGCCAGGTGATTCCTGCTCACCTTTTTTCCAACTTGAAATTTCAAAATTTTCATATCATGATAATTTACTTAAATTCAAATTGATAATATTAATAAAAGTTTGCTTTTACGAATTTTAAAGAAAAAGATCAAAAGAAAATAATGTGATGTGGTCATGGATTTTTTTTAAAATTGTGATTTAATTGAATAAATATAGGAGGATAAGACGATTTAGATAGTGAGTGTGTCTGTCTGGGTGTTGACTGGCTGGGAGAGTGGTTAGTCATATTTTGGAAGTGAGGGAACGCCAAGTGTTCCCAAGCAACAGCTGAACACGTGTATGATAGATTTTAAAAATAGGAAAACACCACATGGACTTGTCTTTTTCTTTTCTTATCTTTCGGTCTATTTTCTCGATAGTACATTTGATGATAAACGTTAGCGGTTAGCCTCACTCCCTCCCTCCCTCGCAAATGTTTGATTTTCTTGGACGAGTCTAGCCCAGCCTTGGTTGGAGTTGCCCACGGGCGTAAGCGTCACGTCTGCATTTTAACTGTAATAAAATACAACTGAAAAGCGCATTTAAAGTGCTTTTTTTTGTAGTTGTGACATTTTTCTTTGAAGTTGGGGCAGGTTCCCATTTTTGTTTTCAATTGCAAGTTGTCTTCCAGATAACACGACTCGGTTAAATTAATGCTTGCCAAACTATTGTTAGGTTCTTATGGAGACATCTTTATGACAGTTAGAGGATAATCGAATTCCCATAATTTTGTTATTATGTTTTCTTCCATTTTGTAACTCCAATTTGGGTAATAATCTTAAATAACAAAAAAAAAGATTTATTCAGTTATTATTAATGAAAATAGATTGTTTTTTCCCATAGACCCAACTCATACACCTAGTTGCAATTAGTTTGAAAAAGGTTTATTAATTTGATATCGACTGAAGAAAGGAAATGAAAATAGGACAGGAAACCCACAACCAGCTGTGGTCCACTGGCTTTCTTCACTGTCTGGGAAAGAGATTACAGAAGCCTAACATCACAACCCCTCCAACTTATCCAACCAATATCGTATCGTAAGTAGGTATTTGTGGATTGAAGAGAGACAGCTCGCCTTGCACAATCTTGGAATTTCAGACACTAACTTCCAATATATCGCAAGTTGAAGACTCCTCGTTAATGCATACAAGTAAAACTTTGGATGGTTAAGATAAGCTACATATATTTCATAGTCATCCCTTGTCGGTCTACATGTCACAGTTTCGATCAAAGATTTTATATTACATCAAACTAAAATGATAGAGAAAGGATGAGTAATTACCATTTCCTGGTTTTGTTAGAGTCGGTAGATATTTATTTTCGCAAGTCCAAGGAGTACAACATTATAAATTAGTTGAAACGCAGTAATCCCGCTCAAGAAAAAAGAGAAAACGGAAAATGCACCACAACAACTAGACAAATAAAAGATCATCAAATGCTAGGCTGTTACAAGGATGACCCAATGCCTAACTAAGCAAATCATCATAATCGAAAAGGTAAACTTATCATTTTTTTTTAAAAAAAAGGTATACCATGAAAGAAAACTAATTAAAAGTGGAGATCCAATTCTATGAACCCTAATTCGTCCTACTAAACGACATAGAAGGTATCGAATTCACCATAATGGTTACGGCAAAGAGGAGACCAAATGCCATAGTCCACGCTGTGACAAGGGAATTGTATCTTCAAGTAGATTTCAGGTTTTCTAAACTTAAATAAATTGGTAGCATGCCATCACATGCACATTCAAGCCAATTTTGCAATTTAATTAACCATTTTGCGAATCCTCTTTATTTTTATACTAAAAAACTGGGTTGGTCGAGTAGATTATGATATAGACTAATGGAAATGGGACTATTTATATCAGAATGACACATGATCCCTGGTTTATGTAGATGCGTGACTAAAAGGTCGGCAATCTCAGAGGTACCAAAAGGGAGATTATTGCATGCACCGACCAGGCAGGTCCACCAAAACCTTCAGTTGTTGATATATTATTGGTATTTGGAAAGGGGCGGCCTGGTGTTTCTTATCTTTTTAATTATTTTAAATTATATTGCGAGAAAAAAAATTAAAATGAGGAAAGGGAGGTATGGTTAAAAAAAACCCATGATGGAGATGATAGACCGTAAGTGATTTGCCCCACATAATATAGCGATGGTGGTGGAAGTTCGGAAAATAAGAAGCAGACAGAAGAATCAGGCCCAAGGACTGCCACTCCGTTATAGAGATAGCTTGCAACATTTGATTAATTTTAATTACCAACTTAATCTTACTTTTCAACGTGTCATAATCTTATTGTATTATCAACGTCTAATGTTGATATTTTAACGATTTTAAATTTAAAAATGATACTAAAGTACAAGACTTTTCTATTATCATCTCATTATAATATTATTTGTGAAGCATATTTTATTTTATAAAATTTTATTTAAAATAAATAAATACAAGATAAAATTATATTTAGTTAAATAAATATCACAAAATAATTATTTGTGAGGTATAAATTAGTGACCTCTTACTCTTACTAAATCAAGTGGCTTTAATAATCTTTAAGGAGGATTTTTCTGAATGCTTACTGTTTTCAACTCAATTATATTCAGTTACTTCATTTTGTTATTTATTTATTTATTTGATATTTTAGTTTACTTTTCCTTATATGTCAACTAATGTAGTAAAGTTAGTCTATTTGACCATCCGCATTAATATTACTAATAGTTAGAGTTAACATTTAAGTCCTAAGATACATTTGAAACAAATTAAAATTTTGTGTATTTGATATATGTTTTTGATAATATTAACATCTAAGTTATAATTAAACTAAATAAAATTTCAATTTTAATAAATAATTTAATCATTTGATACATTTTCAATACTATAACTTCTATCTCACTCTTATATCTTTAATTGATTTTAATTGAATGGTAATGTAATAAATATGGCCTAATGTTATGATCCATATTTTCTGTAGACTCATATTAAAATTAGACACACACACACACACACACACACACACACACACACACACACAACACAGTATGATTAGAATTAATTTGTTAGTAACCAAAGTGACCAAATTAATTTAGAATGTTTGGTCATATAATTTATATATTTTATGAATGCTATTATGAAAATTTTATTAGTTCATAGAAATTAAGAACTTTACTCAAAAAGCTAAATCAATGTTCTATAACTCATAAATATAAAGGAGAAAGTTGATATACTCTTGTCACACACATATATATAATTATCCAAAGATGTTACATGTATTTGATGAAGTTTATTTAATTTTCTTATAAAATTTAAATGACATTCTAATAATAGTAATGATATGTGTTATTGTATTTTCCTAAAGGAAACCTACAATATATTTAATGTATGTGCTTCTTGTCTGAATTTGTTAATTTGTGCGCGTTTATAGGTCTGCACTTATTAGCCTTCACTCTCAAACTTCATCTGTTACCTTGTTAACTGGTGTAAATTTCTCTAAATGGAGCGAATAAGTCATTTTCCATTTACGTACTTTGGATCTTAACTTGGTGCTATTAGAGGATAAGTCTTTTGACTTTAATAGCACTATTACAGAGGCTGAAAAGGCAAACCATAAGGCATAGGTAAGGTCTAACATGTTATGTATGAATTTTATGCGAATGACAATTGCTAACAACATTAAGTCTACTCTTATTGGCACTAAAAATCATAATGCTAGAGATTTTCTTAAGCTTATAGAAGATAAGTTCCGGTCTGTCGATAAGGCACTTACTAGGACACTTATGGCTTAACTCACGGCCATAAAGTTTGATGGTTCAAAAAGTATGCAGCAATATGTCTTAGATATGACTAATATCGCAGCAAGACTTAAGACACTGGGTATGATTGTGGAAGATTCCTTCTTAGTGCAGTTTATCATGAACTCACTTCCTACTAAATATGGACCGTTCCACATCAGTTATAACACATTAAAGGATAAGTGGAATATTGATAAATTTTCTAGTAAGCTTATTCAGGAAGAAGCAAGATTAAAGAAATAAGGAGTTCATTATATTAACCTAGTGGGTCAAGAAGCTAGAAAGAAACTCAAACCAAAGGCTAAGAATTTTAAGAAGAAAGAACTTGCTAAAGTTCCACAGGTTACTGATGGTGAAAAGAAGGGACAAAAGTTAGATAAATGCCACTTTTACAACAAAGAAGGATATTATCAAAAAGATTGCCTAAAAAGTAAGGCTTGGTTCAAAAAGACTGATATACATTATGTTTCTGTATGCTTTGAATCAAACTTATTTAAAGTTCCTTCTAATACTTAGTGGTTTGATTTTGGTGCTACTACTCATGCTTCCAATATTATGTAGTGATTCCTTATAATCTAAACCATAAGCCTAACTAGCAACTTTCTATTTATGAGGAACCAAATGAAGGCCCCAATTTAAGGTGTAGGGACTCACAGGTTGACATTAAATACTGGGCTTCACTTATATCTAATGAGCATTCTCTATATGCCTTCAATTTCTAGAAATTTAATTTCTGTTTCTAGACATGGTTGTTTCAATTTGTATAAGAATAATTTCTTTATTGGTTATGGAATGCTTATGGATGGTTTATATAAATTGAAACTTGATGATGTTTTTCCTAAATCCGCTATTTGTTGTTAATCATAATGTTAGAATGAAACATAGTTTGACGAATGAACATTATGTTTAGTTATGGCATAAACGTTTAGGTCATATATTCATAGAAAGGTTAGAAAGATTACTAAAGAATAAGATTGTACAGAATCTAGATTTTTACTAATCTTGGCTTATCTATGGAATGCATCAAGGGCAAGTAAGCCAAACATAGTCAATAAGCAATAAGCTTCTTAAAATAATACACACCTACATTTGCAGACCTTTTGACACTTCGTCCTTTAATGGAGAAAAATATTTCATCACCTTTATAAATGATTTTTTACGGTATGGAAATATCTATTTGCTATATAAAAAATCTCAAGTTGTAAATACCCTTAAGGTGTTTGTAAAGGAGGTTGAGAGGTAATTAGATAAAAGAGTGAAAATTATAAGATTTGATAGAGGTGGTGAGTATTATGGAAAGTATGATGAATCTAGATAGTGTCCTGGACCGTTTGCCAAGTTCCTCGAAAGTTATGGCATATGTGCACAATATACTAAGCCAGGTACACTACAATAAAATGGTGTGACAGAAAGATGAAACATGACATTAATGGATATGGTTAGGAGTATAATGAGTAAATCCTCATTCCCCCAAAATGCTACGTATCTGTTAAACAAGTTTCCTAGTAAGGTAGTTCCTAAAACTCCTTTCGAGTTATGGACTGGAAGGAAACCTAGTTTAAGACACCTACATGTTTGGGGTTGTCTAGTAGAAACACAAATTTATAATCCACATGAAAGAAAACTAGATTCTTGAACAATTAGTGGTTACTTTATTAGTTACCCAGAGAAATACAAAGGGTACATATTTTACTGTCCGAACCACAGTTTTAGAATTAGTAAAATAGCTAATGCCAAATTTTTAGAGAATGGTGAGATTAGTGAGAGTGCTAAAAATCAAGTTGTAGATATTAATCAGATAAGGGTTAAAGTTCCATTACCCATAAATGTTTTTAAACCTACATCCACAACAAATGTTGTTCTTGCTTTAGAAAATCAAACTAACTAAGAACAACATTTGGATAATGAAGAAGCACCCCATAAGTACCTAACTTACCACTAGCTCATGCATCTGAACTAGTTGGTATAGCTATAAATAAAACTATAAGGGTTAGAAGGTCGGCTATTTTTGATGATTATATAGTTTAATTGCAAGAGTTAGATTTTGGTTGTGGCATTAATAATGATCCAGTTTCGTTTTCATAAGCCATGTGTTGTGATAAGTATGAAAGATGGATTGATGCTATGAAAGAATAGTTGAAATCAATGACTCAAAACAATGTTTGGCATCTTGTAGACTTGCTAGAAGGTTGTAACCGAGTTGTCTGTAAGTGAGTTTTTAAGAAAAAACGCCATTCGAATGGCAATGTTGGAAGATATAAAGCTAGATTTGTTGCCAAAGGTTGATCTTGTAGACTTGCTAGAAGGTTGTAATCGAGTTGGATGTAAGTGAGTCTTTAAGACCAAATGCTATTCAAATCGTAATGTTGGAAGATATAAAGCTAAACTTGTTGCCAAAGATTACACTAAGAAAGAAGGAATTAATTATAAGAAGACTTTTTCACCCGTCTCAAATAAAGATTTATTGAGAATAATTTTAGCATTAGTGGCTTAATTTGTTTTGGAGCTAGATTGTAGTGTCTCGTTTTCCCGTACAAAGGGTTGGAACTCTAGAATATTGCACATGAGAAATGGCAATGAGAAATTAGGAAGTGTATTTCATGCTCATGCATAATATAGCATACACATGTGTGAATTTGATTTTTGCATACATTACAATGACTGTTTATGCACTCATTTGACATTTTTCAGGTATAACTAATTTTTAAATGATTATGATGTGAATTGTGGATTATATGTCCTAGAAATTGATTTGGTGAGTATAAATATTTATTTAAAATTTTGGTGAAAATTTAGGAAAATTTTCTGAAATTTTGAGTATTTTGATTTTAAAAAAATGCCAAGTGGCAAGATACTTGACAAATGGTGGTAGAAATAAGTGATGAATGACAATAGAAACAATTGCACTTGGCTTTAGGATTTAATGATAAGAGTCATAGAAAATTGGGAGACAATTGGACTAGAAATTGGAGATAAATGGACTAGTTATTTAAAAAGGGTCCAAGTGAAACCATAAGAATGAGACATGTAACAAGTGACAAGTGTCATGCCACTTGTCACACTTCTCACCCACGATTATTTCACTTAATGAAAGACTATCCTAATTTGTCTTTCATCTTCATTTGATGCTTTCTTCTTCACCTTCTTCATTTTTTTTCATCTACGACACTCTCTTCTCTAAGCATCAACGTTGAACCTTGCTCTAACCCTTCACTTGCTACTTCCATTTTTGTTACCTTCTTCATTTTTTCACTAAAGACCTAACCTAATCCACCTTCATGTTATTGATCATATGATGTTTGGAAGATAGGGTTAAGTTGTGATTTGAAGGCCTTGAAGATAAACAAGTAAGTGTAAAGCATTATTCTTCATGGTTTGTTAAATAAAAACTTTTATGATGATAGTTAGAGGTTGAATGATCATAAAATGGTGAAGAGTATATGCTGAAACATGAATGAGAAACATGGGTATATTCATGTCTTGTTTTACATTTATGATGGTTAATAATTCATAAGATGTTGTAGAGGTGTTTTTGAGATATAATGTAACGCCCCAACATATACCATGGAAGTATTATAGCATGTCTAGAATGTATTAAAAAAATGAACATAATGAATTAAGTACATCTTAGTAAGAGATGTAAATGTACCTAATGTAAAAGACAAGGATAAATGGATAATTTGTTCGCTTCAGCATGGACATACGTATTTAGACGTGAAATATGTATGGAAATTTTGGTATGTTTGCTCGGATTTATGAATGTGATGTGAGGGGAATTAATAAAACAAGCATTCCATAAGTAAATTGGATGTTTTTGGTTAAATTGGATGTATTTTTGTGTTGCTCTGGCATGATAAGACCGAAGTTAGTTGATTTGGGATGTGTACCTCGTTGAATGGATAGGCTCCACTGAATATACTTCTATAATTTGGCCATATCTTGGTCTGTATAAATCTAAATTAAATAATTCCAATTGGAAATTAATCTAGAGACATAGATCTAAAACATTCATGAATGAAGATGTATTTTTGTGTTGCTCTTGCATGACAAGACCGGAGTTAGTTGATTTGGGATGTGTACCTCATTGAATGGATAGGCTCCACTAAATATACTTCTGTAATTTGTACATATCTTGGTCTGTATACATATAAATTGGATAATTCTAATTGGAAATTAATCTAAAGACATAGCTCTCAAACATTCATGAAGGAACCCAAATCTGATTCTACCTCTAAGATTTTTGAATTCTGGTTTGAAGTTGAGTTCTGGCTGTTGTCCTTGTTTTCGAACAACCTATGATTTTTAGGGTATAACTCTCGATATAATGAACCAAATTGCATGAAATTTATGTCATTAGAAAATTAAGATATAGGGGACTGAAAGTAATTGATAAGATCATAGGCAAATGTGGGAATTAAAGGAAGAAAAAGGACCAATATGTAATTTTCCTAAAGTTAACTCATGGACAATAAGATTAAAGCATGTGTGTCCAATAGAATCGTAACACATGGTCCAATAGAATTATAACACATGGTCTAATAGAATTGTAACATATGGTCCAATAGCATTGCAACACATGGTCCAATAGAATTTTAACATGTGGTCCAACGGGATTGTAACATATGGTCCAATAGGATTGTGACATATAGACCAATAAGATTGAAACATGTGTCTGAGACTAGAACATTCATGAAAAGGCATATAGAGAAGGTAGATGGATGAAATTTGATAGCTTAACTTCATGTTTTTCTCCTCTCCATTCCACCTTCTTCATCCCATAATTTTTCACTTGGTGATTCAAGCAAAACCAAAGAGAAAGGGAAGGAAAAACATTAGAAGAACTACTTTGCCAATTTTAAGGTTTGGGATTTCACTTAGTTAATTTCTGTATTTGTGTATGATTGAATGGATATAAAGATTGATTTGGATGTGGAATTATTGCTGGGATGTTGGTTTGTTGTTATTTTCGTGTTATCTTGGATAGAATTGGTTGAATATGACAAGAGAGCATTGTGTAGTGGAATTTTATCTAGGGTTTATTTAAGTCAGTCATATTGTTTGAGTCATAACTTAACCTAAAGACCCCCAAATTGTGTGAGTTTAGTTTCATATGAAACCTAATACATAGAGCTAAATATCTCTAGAAGTGACTCTGACTTAATTCTAGATCTATGACCTTGGAAATTGAGATCGAAAAAGGTGACCTAATGTTGCCCCTATTTTGGAGCAGCTTGTGATATTTCGCTTATATCTCATGATTTAGAAGTCTAAATGAGCTGATTGTTGGTGCTATAGAAACTTACGACATAGGGAAACAATTTTTTAGAGAATTTATTTCCCAAAAACCTCATTGTCTATGTCAAAGTGGTCATACAAAACTGACCCGAAACCTATCCTGTGAAAACAGTTGTTTGGAGGTTTCGGGTCCCTTATCCCAAAATTGTGGGAAATGATTAGGAAGGTGAAAAAAACGAGATTTTGGGCAATTGATGACAATATAAGGTTAATTGAGTAATAGTTAGTTTAATTATGCATAATTAATTGAGATGATAATGTAAAGGATGTATAGTATATAATGTTGAATTGCTTAATGTGATCATGAATAAATAAGTTCCAAAGACTTATATATTATGAATTGAATATGGATATATGTGAATTGGGAATTTCTGTGATAATATTATGACAATTTCAGACTATCAGTTGTCTGAGGAGTTTGATAGTTGGGGTTGTATTGAAAGTGCTTTCCAATTGTGTGCATATCCATAATGTAAGATGACTTAACACTTTTATTGATGCATAATTGCACATTTTTTTATTTCTAAGGTATGTTATGTTTGATCAAATGTCAATGAATAAGGTCGTTTGGAGCGAAATAGAATAAAAACATAAGTTGTTCTTCATCTTTTGCATAAAATTCTAAAATTTGAAATGGTTTATTTTAAAACTGCTGAGTCCTAGTCGTGGGTAAATAGTCATGCCTAGAAGGGTTAGCAGCTGCTTCTGTAAATAGACACTGAGGTGTCTTCTGTAACCAAATACTAAGGTGTCTTCTATACCAGGCACTCTGGTATCTTCTAATTTTAGACAATTTTGTGTCTTCTGTTTCAGAGACTTAAGTCTCTTCTATTTCAGATACCAAATATGGTATCTTCTGTTCTAATCCCGTTACCCACTTCTATGAAAAGGATTAGTAGGATAATTTGTTTTGTATTTTGTTACATGCTCAGTTATAATATAATTAATCTCTATTCTAAAATAACTAAGTTCTGTTCTGATATAATATACAAAAAAGTTTTGTTTTGGTACTTTAAAGTTCAGCTTTGAAATTTGGATATTATGTTTTGATACTTGTAAGTATTGCTCTGAAACAAATATATCCTGTTTTGATTTGGCATATTTTGTAATGAGATACATATTGATTAGATTGTGTTTTTATATTCACAATTAAGGATTGTTTGAAATGTGATCTGATTCTGTATATGTGAATGTTAGACAACTGTTAGAAAATAGTCGCCAAATCATATTTCGTTTAGTTATTCCCTATTAAGCTTTATGCTTATCATGGTAGTTTTGCCTCCATGTAGGTTTTGATAAGATGGTTTAAAGGCTGGGATAAAAACAACCACAATGGGAAAAGAAAGATGTGTTTGTTTTTGACAAGATGTACATTTGAGTTTGTTTTTGTGATGTAGTTAATGTCTTGTATTTTGATATAAATGGTTTGTAATAACGTTACTACAATTTGGTTTTGAATTTGAGGCTTGTATATGATAAGTACCGTGTATAAATTATGTTCTGAATATGATCCAATCAATAATGAATGAAATGTTGTTCCTTGAGTTTCTGAAAATGCATTCGGTATGTTTTGGTTTATTTTGGCTCTATTGTTTATAGCATCTACGTATCCTTCCAGAGGGTATATGGGTGTTACACTTTCCCTCTTCATTTTCATATTTGTTATATATCTTTCTTTCATTAAAGCATTTTATCATTTAATCAACATTTCTACATCTAAATCCTTTTAAGAGAAATCATTCTCATCGATCAAATAAATCCTTTCATCTTCTCATTTTAAGCATTATTCTAAACACAAACCCGCTTCCCACTACACTTTAAGATAGTATAAAAACTCTTTGAAAAATTTTTTTTCTTTATATAGAAACCATTATGTCAACTTTTAGCCTAGCCATTAATAGAAGCATTTTTTGACATCATATCAACTAATACTAAAAGTGAGAAACATTCTTCTAGGTTCGCCAAATTTTTTTTATTAGATTCAAGAGGAATAATCCACAAGATAAGCAAAGAAGAATAGAGCTCCAAACTCACACACCCATAATACAAACATCTGATTCATACATTATTGTTCTAGAAAATGATTAGAACATGATGGACTTTGACGAAAACATAATTAAGGGTGGAGACAGCTAATGTTAGAAAGTGGTGGCTAGATTTTCTAATTAAGGTTAATTAAAATTATCTTAAAATTAAAGATAATTTAGTTAATTATAATTCATGTTTAATTTAACTAAGTGGGATATATAGTGTCATATGACTTTTACGTGAAAGTGAGAATTTCATACAAATAATAAAAATAAAAAGACAATGATGTGGCATTTAATTGAAAAACATAACCTTAGTAAAGGTTTTGTCAATTTAGGTTTAATTTGAACAGTTTAAAAAATAAAATTCTTTTTAAATGCTCTAAAACATTAAAAATTGACTTATATTATAATACAAACGTTAAGTTTAAAAATATCCCTTTTAGAAAATAGGTTGCCTAATAATGAATAATGATATAACATTGCCCTTTAAGATGTTTTGGCTGACAGTAGCGCTATGTTTAAGCAATCTTCAAATCCTTGATGTGAATAAGTACATTATACGTGAAATCCTACTAAACTAATTCGACTTACTAAATAATATAACTAGAGTAAATTTCAAAAGTTTGTCTAATATGCACTCAAATGCCAAGGTTACATTTTGCTACCTTTTTAAGATATACATATATATGGTACATTGTTTGGTTAAAGTTAACATTCTATGACATCACTTTTATTACTATTAGAGTTATTAATAGTATGAATGCATATATTTCATAATATGTTTTGATTGATAAAATGATTGTAATTATTGATTATAATTATATATTTTGTATTTTATGGAGCAAATTAGAGATTTGGAACAAAACGTACTTAAAAAGGAGATTTAGCAAAGAATAAAGATGCAAATTTTAGAAAAGAATGAAATCCCATAAAAGAAATTCCAAAAGAGATATGAGCATAAGGTGTGCCCATGCCTTAATCAATATATAATGCCTTAATCAATATAAAAAATAAATGTGATTAAATAGATCGAGTCTTTCTACAATCAACAGTCTCAATTATTATTTAAGAGTTTTAATTAGGTAGGCTTTGTTTTGGTAAGATAATCCAAATGAAAATATGATTCTTTAGAATTAATCTTGATCTTACCATTTTTCTCTTATTTTTAGCAAGATTAGATAAGAATTTGAGGTTATATAGAGGATAAAGGTGATGTCATCCCCATTTAGATTCTTATCTTTCTTTTATATTGTAGTAAACTCTCTTTTCCTAACCAAAGGTTAATAGAAGTTTGGCTCTTTAAGATTTGATTGTTCTTTTTTACTCTTTTATTTGTTAATACTACTTATCTTATGAGATTATTAAAATTATTATTTTGTTTGATTAATACAAAAAGGTCTATCATTCAATTATCAAAATAATATATTGCTAATTAGAATGAATAAGTCCATAATTTTTTTTATTGTTCTAATATTTAGTAGTGAAATAACAAAGTTCAATATAGGATATTTGACTCATGTTATATAGATATATATAATCTAGTATAAATAAATTGAGCTTATGTGTATGTTGGCTAGAATTGGTGGTTTCTTTAGTTTTTAGTGTCATCAATAGATTAAATACTAAGAGTTTGTTTAAAGTTGCTTAAGAAAATTAATTAATGAGTTTATTTTGGTTAAAAAAGGAGTAAGAAGAAATAGGTTGTCAAAGTTTGCTAAGTATAATCAATTTATTAAAAAAATATAAGGGTTTATTTTTATAGATCAATTCAAAGAATCAATACCAAAATTATATATTTTTACGAGCTGCTTATCGGTTTTTTTTTAAGTTTAGATGTTCATTGTTGTTTAAACTTATTAAATTTCATTTTTAATTATTTTTGTTTTTATTTTTAATATATTTTAATTTTCATCTTAGAGTTCTCTTTTTATTTTATTTTTAATTTAATAAAGGAGATAAATTGTAGTAGTTTTTGTAGTCTTGACTATGTTCATCACAATTTACAATTTTTATAAGATTAGAGTTTGATTATATTTTTTTGGATTTTACAACCACTAATCAATAAAAAATTATATTCAATATTATGAAATTTAAGTAATCAATTCATGATGTTATTTTTTAATATCGTATCTTTTAATTTGATTACAGTTTTGATTAATTATACGAAATGAGGATTTATTAAATTGATTAAGGGTTGGAGTTTCGGTGAAATAGTCCGGACCCAATCCACTTTCGTGAAGTGACCTCACAAGGATGTTCCAAACGGCCACGTGTTGGTCGAAAGTTCCCCGGGCTGAAGTAGACGTTAGAGCCGACAACACTTGTCATCATTTCTGCTCAGTTTTTCTTACACGACATATCCGATCAAGTATGAACTTACCGAAAAGATCAGATTATGTCTGTTTGATGATTCTGGGGACTTTTATGGTCACCTCACCTACGTGTAACTCAGCCAATCCACCTACCTCTACTCTCCATTTCAGCCGTCCACCTGTTCCTCATTCTCCTGCCTTCCTCAAAACAAACAGATGAAATCATCCAGAAATACACGCTCTGTCCCATAAAAACAATAACCCTACCTCAATTTCCTCCCACAATACACGTTACCCTCTTCTCTAAATTTTATTTGATGGATTCCTCTCAAAACATCAGACAGCGTCCCCGAGAAGCCCACGACGACAATACCACAGACACCACAAAGATGAACAGAAGCCACAGCGTAAGAACGAGGCGCGACAAAAGGATGGCAATGGCAAAACGCGGCGTTAGATCATTGGCCATCGCGGTGGCAGTCCCTTTATCTTTAACCATGGCTAACATTTACGTCTTCGGCTCGAGTAGGGCTGCTTATGTTGCCGTATCAAGGCCCTTCTGGTTTCCGCCTTTGTGGGTCCTTCACATGACCTGTATGGCGACCACTTTCTTGATGAGTCTCTCGGCTTGGCTCGTTTGGGCCGAGGGTGGGTTCCATAAGAAGCCGACGGCTTTTACGCTTTACTTGGCTCAGTTGGGATTGAGTTTGGCTTGGTACCCTATTGCGTTTTGGATTGGAGCCAGTTGGCTTGGATTGGTCGCGTGTTTGGCGATGTTTGGAGCTCTTGTTGGGTGTTCTCGCCTGTTCAAAGAGGTGAACCCCATTGCTGGAGATTTAGTTAAGCCGGGTTTGGCATGGGCTGCCTTTTTGGCTATTGTAAATCTAAAGCTTGTTTCTGTCTGAAGAAAAAAAAAAAAAAAATATATATATATATATATATATAGGGCGTCGTCAGAGATGAATGTTGTCGTGTATACGCATTGGTTGATCAATAGTTGACCAGATCCATAGTTCGAGTTCCTGGAGTCATCGTGTTCTAGGTTCCCCTTTTTCCTCTCTTTTGTCCCTTTTTTTCACTTTTGGCTTTTTAGTGATCTGCAGTTTTGTTCATGTACATGGAGTATTTCTACTTACTAGGATGGAGTATCCTGCTGTAAAGAATCTGTAAGAATTGAATAAAAAGGATTGAAAAACATCTCATTCGGTTAAGCTCTGTATTAGTTCTTATGTCTTCTAGGACTAATCATACGTCTATCGGTTATTTATTGTCTTTTCTGGTAATTCTCTTGTCAGCTGTTGATTGATGTTGGATTAATACACTTAGAATTATCTTTACATTCTTTTTATCATCTTTCATAAAATTTCATAATGGATTGTATTGTAAGCAACTCGTTTTTGTTATCCATGTGACTACTTGCAAACTGAGAGTTCGGTGAAACCATATTTAATAATAGGGAGGGACAACAATAGCAGGTCGTGTCTGCCAAGTTAATGGCATGAAAGGCCACTATTTAGGCACCAATTGTCTCAGAAACTTATGGCAAGGCGATGATCAAGATTAGATTCTATCTTCGAACCAATAGTAGGAACCGGTTTGTATGAAACGTCGGAATAATACAGTACGCGGGACACAGAACATCCCCCGCCTACATCTAGGTGTATGAATATATCATGGAATATTTTCTCAAGTTAAATTTGGAAGGCAATTGAGTCTAATTTTTCATGTTCTGCCGGAATTATCAAGAGGGGCAATCTGGGTTCGACAATGATTACTTCGAAAGTTCGCATCGGGGCATAACGCGGGCAGCTACTTGCTTAACGCCCATGATGCTGTAAGTTCTAACAGTCTGTTTGGTTACTGTCCCCATGATGCTGGGACGGAACGAGACGGAAATGTGGAGACGGAACGGAACAGAAATTGGAGACAGTGAGCTGTTTGGTTGCAGGGGACAATTGTCTCCGTCTCGAGGACAGAAATGTGTTTGGTTGCAGGGGACAGAACAAAAAACTAGTGGCTATGACGAAAATGCCCCTAGAGTATAATATGATTAGAAATATGTAATTTATTGATTATTTTATAATTGTATCAATATTTATTTTAAGTGTATTTGTAATATTTTAATAACGA
>JANIIA010000004.1:14605151-14621942 GCA_027478495.1 Erythroxylum alaternifolium | reverse complement strand
TATTATTCCCTCACAGCTTCGTAACGGAGCGTCGAAGGGCCTCCTTCTCGCATGCCCATACCACCTAAGTCTAGCCTCTCTCAACTTGTCGACAACGCTAGCTACCTGTAGTCTATCTCTCACCACCCGGTTCCAGACCTTATCTCTTCTTATAATGTCACACATCCACCGAAGTATATGCATTTCTGCTACCAAAAACTGTCTTATATGTCTATGGTTGGCAGGCCAATACTCTGCCCCATATAACATGGTTGGACGAATCATCGTTTTATAAAACTTTCTCTTGAATTTTAAAGGAATCTTCCTGTCACATAAAACCCTTGATGCACTCCTCTATTTGGCCCATCCTGATTTAATACGATGTACTATATCAGCATCGATATTACTATCACTTTGGATGACAGACCCGAGATACTTAAAACTCGTCCTCTGCGGTATGACGTCGGTACTAATTGTTACCGCCACCTCATGCTCCATTTGGTTTCCAAAAAAGTTGCATGCTACATACTTCTTCTTAGACCTGCTCATTTTAAAACCTTTCGACTCTAACGCATATCTCCAGCAGTCTAACTTGGCATTGACCCCCTCCTTGGTCTCATCTACTAGGACAATATCGTCCGCAAATAACATACACTAGGATACCTCTCCTTGAATATGTTTGGTAATTTCATCTAACACTAATGTGAACAACAAAGGACTTAACGTAGATCCTTGGTGGAGACCAGCACTGATAGAAAACGCTTTCGTGTCCCCTCCTATCGTCTTTACGCTAGTCAATGCTCTGTTATACATATCCCTAATTACTTTAATATAGGTGATAGGAATGCCCTTGGCCTCCAAACACCTCCATACGAGTTCTCTAGGAACCCTGTCATACGCATTCTCCAAATTAATAAAAACTATATGCAAATCCCGTTGTCGTTCCCTGTAGCATTCCATGAGTCTACGCAGTAGATGTATCGCTTCTGTCGTGGACCTACCAGGCATAAATCTAAATTGATTGACCGATACAGAAGCAGCTCTCCGGATTCTCTTTTCAATTACCTTCTCCCACAGCTTCATGGTATGACTTAATAGTTTGATGCCTCTATAGTTGTGACATTCTTGGATGTCCCCTTTGGCCTTGTATAAAGGGATCAACCTACTTAATCTCTATTCATCTGGCATTTTGGCTGACTCTAAAATCACATTGAAGAGTTGAACTAACCATACAATATCGACAACTCCTAACCGTTTCTATACCTCTATGGGGATCTCGTTTGGCCCCACTGCCCTTTCGCTCCCCATCCTTCTCAACACCTTCGTAATTTCTCTCCTCGTAATCCTTATCCATGCGCACCTGTCCTGAACATGCTTTGTCATAGAGGGTTCTCCTAACTCTACGTTGCCCACTATCTCTTCGTTATACAGGCCATGAAAGTATCTTTGCCATCTCCTCTTGATGTCTGGGGTCTCTGTGAGTACTTGTCTTGCTTCATCCCGTATACAACAAAAATACAACATTTCATTTAAAATAAAAATTTTATTTATAAATTAATTTTTATTTCTAATATATATTTTTAATTACTAAAGAAAATTTTATTTGACATGTAAATATTTTAAATAAAATTTAAAATATAACTATTTAATTTAATTCATTTTAAAATTAATATTTAAATTAAATCATTTATAATTTTTATTAATAGTTAATGTTAAAAAATTAAATGTAATATTAAATTAAATTATTTATAATTTTATTAATAGTTATTATAAATAATTAACTAAGATATATATAGTTGATATGCAATCATATTTGAAAAAAATCAAAATAGAAAACAAAAACTACTTTTTTATAGTTTTCATAAGTTATAAAAACTAAAAGAAATTTTTTTATTGAATTTGAAAATTAAAAAAAAAACAAAAGTGAAAACATACAAGCTGACTTCATTCCTCTTTAAAATCATCTTAAGCTTCTTAATGGATAAGCCTACACTGCATTCTACTTAAATATCGTACTAAGCAAGTTTAATAATCTCATATTATTAACCTTTTTCTTAATCACATATGTTTTGCTGCGTTTCATCTTGAAGCCATCCAATCATATTCTAATTTAAGTTATAAACGAAACTTTATAAATTCACATACTTGGACATTGAATTTCCTAAACTAGCAAGTTCACATTGCATTATACTTGGACATTAGATTATCGAAATTCAATTACATCATACCATTAATCTTATTAGCCCACCTAAATATATTTTAAGATGCGCATCAAAGGCATACTCAAATATCAACTTAATGAGTTCAAAAAATTAGCAACAATAAGCATTTTCCCCTCAATTTAAAATCGTTAAACTACATTTTAATTTTGTGTATCGAACTTTTTTCTTGTTAAGTTCACATATATTCACTTAATTTTTAGTCAGTGTTGAGCTTTCTTAACCTGTAATTGAGAGGATATGCAACTCAGGTTGAAATATTTTAAGCATGAATTCAATTTATATAAAATGAAAGACATCACTTTCAACTTTAAAACTTAAAAAATGCTGAGTTACATATACACTCACCCACACAAATCAATCTAATCTTTTTTTCCAATCTAGGGATACGGAAAACTCCACTTGTATAGTCTCCTAATAAACTATCCTTCTTTTAACATAATAATTATTTACAAGTTCCTATATTAGAAGGAATTAAAAGTACAAGAGGTTTTATAATTTCCTAAAGTTATAGGAATTGGTATCAAAATAGATATTTTACTAACATAATACTCAAATTTATTTTAAACAACTGTATTTACTAGAAATATAATAATTAGTATGACAAGTTATATATACTTCTTACTGATAGACGTATATTTGACCATATTTATATAACCATATTTGGCATATTTTTCTTGATATTTTATACTTTTATTTTATATTCGTACTTAATTTACTCCAAGTACATTTATAGGTTACAATTGCCTTCATGAACCAAAACGAGAAGAATTCGGATGAAAATGCGGCATAAAAGAAAGATTTAAAGCAATTAATGGATACACGACCATGTTTATGGCCGTGTACACCTCAAAATTCGTGCAAAATTGCAAATTCAGGAGATTTTAGGATATACAGGGTCCAATGCACGCCCGTATATCAAATTGTATTTCTCCCAAAAACCCTAAAAATTACTATAAAAAGACATAAGCAAAGAAAAAAAGAAAAGTATAGACTTACAAAGGCAATTCAGTGGATAATGTTTAGAAGGGATGATATTGATCTAGAGAAATGGAAAATATGAAGAAATCATCAACAAAACCAATAGATTACAACATCAAACCTTAAACTTGCAATAACATTCGATAAAAAGAACGGAGATTTAGAATTATAAACTCTTTTTTTCTATTCGTTTTTCTTCCAATTTATTTTTGATTTCATTTTCTATTATATGTAATTAAACATCTTTAGTGTCTACGTGTGACAAACCCTAGTTTGTGTTAAAATATGTTTTGATTATTTTATTTAATGCAATTGTTTTGATTCATATATTGTGAGTCAATTATGTGATATATATAATAGATTCGAAATATTAGTATATGATCTGATTTCATAACATAGAGGTTGAGAAATCCTGTGTATGAATATATGTACTGTAATTGAAAAGATTTGATTGTAAACCTAGAGATAAGTTGACATAAATGCTTTGGATTAGGGTCAAACTTAATAGCAGAATTCACAAATCAGTAAAGCAATCCTAGAATCTTTAACCTGAATAATTTCAGTTAATAAACCTAAGATTAGTTATTAGTAGTCTCAAGATAGTTATTAGCATAGGGTAGGAATAATTTCCATGGTCCAAATAGTCAATAAAATAATTGCATAATAAAAGATTAATTATTGTTTTAAGGGGATTCATTATCTAAACACTAATTCGTGATATTGACTGTTGTTCTTTGTTCTCTGCTCATTATTATTTCCTACTTTGTTTTAATTATTTAAGTATTATTTTTAATTAAAAAATCAAAATCCAATTCGTAGGCTAGATAATAAAAAAAGGAAATACTAGTAATCAATAAAGTTTTTGACCTTATCGTTGGGGACATTGATGTTAGGAAAACATTAATTTTATTAATCTATTAATTACTATTTTATTTTATTTGCTTTATCCTTGTTTTTATTTTATGTTATTTTATTTGTTTAGTTTTATTTCTTGTTTTTTAGAATTAGACTTCTGGTTAGTTTATGAATTGAAGCACATTTGAGAGCCTAACAGACGCAAATACGAAAATTCAAAGAACAATGTGTAAGAATCTTCATAGGACAAAAATGCATGAGTTTGAACTAGACTGTCGAATATAAGGCTCAAAAGGTTATGTAGACACTAAAGAATCATAAAATATGGTGGATACCACAAATTGTGTTCGACTACGCTAGGCTAGACTTAACTGGCACAGAGTCCATTATCGTGAGATTGACTATCCAGGCAAACAACTTCTAGATCAAACCGAGCATCATGATGGTGCAACAATTAGTCTGGTTCGATGGACTTTGGGATGAAGACCTTGATGTGCAAATCTCTAATTTTCTAAAGATATGAGATATTTTCAAGATAAATAGAGCTAATGATGAGGCCATCAGATTGTGTCTATTACCATTCTCTCTAAAATGAAAGGCCAAGTAGTGGTTAAATTCCATGCCATGTTCTTTATTAACTACAAGGGAACAAGTAGGGGATAAGTTTTTATTAAAGTACTTTCCACTTGCTAAGATTGCAAAATTGAGGAATGATATCTCCTTACACTCCTAATCTGAAGATGAATCTCTATATAACATATGAGAGAGATTTAAGGAAATGCTCAGATGATGCCCACACTATAGACTACCCCTGTGGAAGCAAATACAAACATTCTATAATAGGTTGAGTCAAATCACTAGGCAATCTATTGATGCAGTAGTTGAATTGACCCTAAACAATAAAAAACCTAAATCAGGCCAAAATCTAATTGAGGATATGTCTATAAACAATTACTAGTGGCTTTTGGCTTGAGCAAGAAGATAGAAAGATTGACTATAGATCCACAAGGAAGAGTGATGTAGTGCGAGGCGTGTAGCCTATATCACCAAGGACAAGAGTGTCAATCAGTTCAGCTTGAGCATGTGTATTATTTGGGGAATGTTCTTAAACCCCATAATAATTCATATAGCAATACCTACAATCCTGGATGGAGGAGCTACAGGGAAATCAGGGTCAAGTAAGAAACAATTGTCCACCTAGATTCCAACAACAAGCATCACAAACTAAGAAGTCTGGTATGGATAAGCTGATCTTGGAATTTATTCAAGAGTCAAGGAAGAAACATCAGCAAACAAACACATCCATATGCAAATTAGAGGTTTAAACATACCAACTTGTAAAGTCAGTGGCAGAAAGATCAAAAGGGAGTTTGCAGCACAATAGAAACAAATCCCAAAGAAAGGATAATGGAAATCACCCAGACTATTGAGAAAAAGCTCCATGAAGAGATGGAGGTAACTAATGAGAGTCTATTAAAGTTTGAAGGTGGACAACACCTTGAGAAAATCAAGGAGTATCGACTTGTAATTCCTTATCTTGTTAGAGTGAAATGAAATTTATTAAAGGCAGAGTTAGATAGATTCCTTGACCTTTTACAACAAGTTAAAAACTAACTTTACCCTTATTGAATCTTTTTTGCAGTTAACAAAGAACTTAAAATATTTGAAAGAGCAATCATTCAACAAGGAAGAAGTAAAGAAGTTGGAGACATCAGTGTTGAGCGAGGATTGCTCAACTAAGAAAATCAAACTACTAGAGAAGCAAAGCAACCAAGGGAGTTTCTATATCCCTTATAGAATTAGTAGTTTAAAAGTAAATAAGGCTCTAGCTGACTGATAGGTGACATTTGTACATACTTTTCTTATGATAATTTGTTAGTTAATTGTGATAAATTGATTGTTTTGAACTTGTTTAGCTTATTTTTTGTCTTAGTTTCATATAATTGCATGATTATGTATGAATGTATGTGAATATGCATGAATGTGTGTGAATTAGGTCTTTTAAGATTCGGTTTTGCATGAATTTTGCATGGCATTGTTGCACATCTTTTTCTTACATTATGTTGGTATGAATTGCATGTGTTCTGGGCATGATTATGTGATTAATTTTATTGTTAATCAATAGATTTGAAGGTGGTTTTGAGGGATGGAAGGATAAAAGAACCAAAGAGCAAGCAAGTCATGTGACCCAAAGGAAAGCTGGAATTTTGCTAGTGCCCATCACCAAAGAGGAGAAATTCAATTTCAAATTGGTGAAATAACAGCAAAGTTTGGATAAGAAATCATAAGATGTCACATATTGAAGTAAAAACAAAAACAGAATTTTCTAGAAAATTCCAGCTGGCAACTTCCTCCTTCCTACGTCGTTTTAAGCATTAAATGGGGTATAAAAACTCGTTTTAAACCATAGAAAAGGAGGAAGTCGTGCAAGACATCCAAGGGAGAGGGAACAAAGCATTTTTTAGAGAAAAACCAAGAGAATTCAAGGTGGAATCAAAGGATTTCAAGGAGACTCAAAGCTGCCACCATAGAATTCCAGCTTTTCTCTTCAACATATAAGCCTTACTTCTTCTCTTTTCTTGCCTTTGTTTTGTATTTTGTTGCTTGAGAAGGATGTATGGATATATTATGAACATGTTGGATGAGATTTTGACAGATTTCTAAGTAGTTATTAGGATTGTTATTGCCTAAACTATATAGTACCTCACTTTATTCAATATTATGGATGTGTTGGATGTTGTTTGATGTTTATTGTATATAGCTGTCCATACTTAGCTCACATAGAGATATAGAGTTAAGAAATATTTAGTAAGTGCCATGGGAGTGGGCTTACACCAAGAACACTCCATATATCAAGTTACCTTGCCATTTGGAGAGAGATTTTAAATGGAAAAATGGTTGTCTAAAAATCTGTTCAAATCCTTTTAATGGTTAAGTGAAAAATGGGAAGTGAGAGCTTACATAATTCATTTACATCATTAAATAGGGCTTATTTGGTTCAAGTAATGAGAGTGAAAGAACTACGACATTGGGAAATTTTGGACTAAACATAATGAACATTGCTAAAGTGAGAGAATATATACTTAGGTAATGACAATCCTAAGTTGTTAAACTGATACTTTGATTCACCATTTTCTAAATTTGTGTTCTTACTTTTGTGACAACCCTAAAGTGTGTATGTATGACTCTTAATTTTTATATTTTGGATTTTTCAAATCTAATTATTTGAGTTTCCTAAACAAAATGAAAATTGGATCATTTCGGTGACTAACCAATCCCTGTGGGATGATACCTATCTGTACTATGATTTTTGATCTGTATACTTGTAGGATAAGAGGTTTTAATTTAAAATTTGGAAAATTACTATCACTAAATATTGTGACAGTGAAGAACAAGTACCTATTGCCGAGGATAGATGATCTTCTAGATCAACTGAGAGGAGCTGTCATATTTTCCAAGATTAACTTGAGATTGAGATACTAGCAGTTGAGAATAGCTAGGTCAAATATTCCCAAAATAGCTTTTCGTACTCTGTATGGCCACTATGAGTTCCTAGCGATGCCTTTTGGATTAACTAATGTACCATCCGCATGTATGGCATTGATAAACAAGACTTTTCAAGAGTATCCAGATCAGTTTGTGATAGTGTTTGTTAATGATGTATTGGTGTATTCAAGGAGTAAAGAGGAGCATTAGCAATAGTTAAGGATTGTGTTATAGATTCTAAAGGAGAGATAATTGTATGCAAAGTTGAGTAAGTGTGAGTTTTGGATGGAGCATGTAGTTTTCCTTAGACATATGGTGTCCCAAGAAAGAGTGATGCCTAATCCTGTTAAGGCAAAGGCAATTTTGGTGTGGGAGCTGCCTAGAAATAAATCGAAGGTAAGGAGTTTTCTGAGACTTGCTGGGTATTATAGGAGATTTGTAGAAGGATTTTTTTATTATAACTAACCCGTTGACCAAGCTATTGGAGAAAGGAATTCAGTTTGAGTGGACCAATTAGTGTCGAGAGATTTTTTAGGAGCTTAAGCAGAGATTTACTTATAGCTCAATTCTTGTGCTACCATCAAGTGGTGGAGATTTTGAGTTATATACTGATGTTTCGAGGATAAGTTTGGGATATGTATTAATGTAGCATGGAAAAGTGATAGCTTATGCCTCTCTTCAGTTGAGATCACATGAGTTGAATTATCCTACCCATGATTTGGAGTTAGCAGCGATTGTTCATACTCTTAGGATTTGAAGACATCATTTGTATGGGGAGACTTTTTGAATCCTTACAAATTATAAGAGCCTTAAATATATATTAACTCACAAGGAGTTAAACTTAAGTTAGAGAAGATGGATCGAGCTACTAAAGGATTATGATTATACTATTGATTTCCATCCAAGCAAGGATAATGTAGTGGTGGATGCTTTAAGTAGGAAAATATTAGGGGTAATGGTTGGTTTAAATGGACATATTATGATACCATTGGTGGAGTTGAGAGCACTAAATGCAAGAATAGAAATTAATTATGTGAGTGGTTTAATGGTGACATTACATGGTCAACCAGATTTGGGAGATAGGATCAAAAAGGCACAAGCTCGAGATTCTTATTTAATATGGATGAGAAAAAGAGTGCAATAGAGAACGGGGACTAACTTTTCAGTAAGAGCAGATGGAGCATTGGTGATTGAGAGGAGAATTTGTGTGCTGGATGTAGATGGACTACGATAAGAGACTTTGAAAAAAGCTCATATTGCACCATATGCTATGCATCCTGGTATTACAAAAATGTATCAGAACCTAAGACCTTATTACTAGTGGCCAATAATGAAGAAAGATGTAGCTGAGTTTGTGTCAAGGTGTTTGACCTATTAGCAAGTCAAGGTAGAACACCAGCCACTAACAGAGAAACTAAAACCCTTAGCCATTCCATCATGGAAGTGGGAAAAAAATTTTATGGATTTGGTGGTAGCATTATCAAGGACCAAACATAGACATGATTCATTTTAGGTGATTATGGATAAGTTAGTTAAATCAAATCATTTCTTACCTGTACAATAGACAGACTCCTTACATAATCTTGCCAAATTGTATTTTAATGAGATTGTGAGGTTAAGTGGGATTCCAATGTCTATTGTATTAGATCAAGATCTACAATTTACTTATTAGTTTTAGATGAGTTTACAAATAAATTTGAGGAATAGGTTGAATTTGAGTGCTGCATTTCACTCTCAATCATATGGAAAGTCACAGCGTACGATTCAAATATTGGAGGATACGATGAAAGCTTGTGTGTTGAACTTTGAGGGTGATTGGGATATATATCTACCTTTAGCATTAGTATGACACCATTTGAGGCATTATAAGGAAGGCAATGTAGAGATCTAATATGTTGGGATATAGAGGGTGCTAGATTGCTAGAGGGACCAGAGTTGGTTCAGGAGATGATGGAGAAAATAAGGGTGGTAAGGTAATGTTTGAAGGAAACTCAGGATCGGCAAAAGTAATATGCCGACCAACATCGTCGAGAGATTAAGTACAATATTAGAGATATGGTATTTCTATAGGTATCACCTTGGAGGAGAATTATGAGGTTTGGTAGGAGAGGAAAGTTAAGTACAGGATATATCGAGCCGTATGAAATTGTACAATGTGTGGGGTTATTAGCTTACAGACTAGCATTACCAGAGTTATCACATATTCGTGATTTATTCCATGTGTCGATGTTAAGACAATACCTATCGAATCCTAGTCATGTTATATCGAGGCCTAATATCAAAGTTACAAATGATATGACTTATAAAGAGGAGCCAATGGATATATTGGATAGAAAGATTAGGAAATTAAAGAGACGGGAGATTTTAATGGTGCGAGTTTTGTGGAGTCATTATCGTTCTCGAAGAGAGGTGACTTAGGAGGTAAAAGATAAAGTTCGACGTCAGTATCCTATTTGTTTGGATTCTTAGGTATGTAATTTAATTTCAAGGACAAATTTCTTTTATAAGGTAGATCTATAAAACCCACAAAGGAAATAAAAGTAGCCCAATCTTAGCTAATCAAAACAGCAACCCAACCTTAACAACTAACTTAGCCTATAAACTATTAGTATAAATAGTAGACAGATGCAGGAAATATTAGATACCAACAAAAATCAAGTTTTCTTCATTTTTCTCTCCATTTTTCCAGTTAGTAAGTGTGTAAATGTACCATCTTTCTCCTGCATGTGAAAATTTTTTCATTTGTTCCCTCATTTTTTTTGCTTTATAGCAAATTGTGAGAAAATTATAGAGGTTAATAACCCCAAAATCCCTTAGCACATAGGTAAAATTTTAGTAATTATTATATGCCTTTTATTATGATTTTTAGTCATCCTACACTAGTTGATAGTTGGATTGTCTGTTGTGATTGTGTGGGACAATAAATTGAAGTCATAGAAAGAGAAAAAAATGGAAAAAAGGTGGCTAGAAAATGAGAAAAGAAGAGGAGGTAGCAGAAGAGGATGGCAATTTTTGAAAATTTTAAGTTGTATTAAGGGGCAAAATAGGAAATGAAAAAAGTTAAAAGGTAAAACTGGATTTTACTTCCAAGAATGGTATTTTTGTATTAATAGAAATAAATGGGGTAAAATGGGACTTTTAACAGTCAAGAGTACTTTAGTAATTATGGTGGTTAACTTAGTAAGGATTTTTTTAATAATTAAGAATAAAGTGGAAAGGGGAATAATGTTGGATTATTAAGTGAACTTGAGTTGAAAATTTTTCTTAAATTAGTCTAATAGAACTTTGTGATGTCTAGGTCTGAAGCTACGATTAAGGAATAAATTGAACTATCAATTAGTTGAGTCCAAAATTAAGATAAGGATAACCTTAGATTGTACTCTTATAATAGTATTTTTGTTATTAATAAATTATTATATAGTGATTGATATTTTGAATTAGTCACTAATTAAAATAATGATTAACAATTACATTTACAAATTTCTAAATTATATGAATTGTGTTTATTTTATTTCACAAATAATTAATAAAGTACAAGGTGTTTCGCTTTTATATTTTCTTAAGTATTATCAGGTGTATCACTTGTTAATTTGGCAAAATTGTTTTAATTAAATAGATACTGGCTGATAATATATTGTGAATAAATAGTGTAAATCGTTAATTTGTGGCTTGCCTAGGATATTACATTCGATGGTCATAGATTGATAGGTTGTTTAGATATGAGCAAGCGATGGCTAGGTATCTATCTATGGAGCAGGTACTAAGCATCCTGAGTCCCGAGGTTATCTTGTACCAGAGTAGTACCGGGATATCCTATGTCGATGGTTAGGAACTGGAGTAGTACCAGGATAGTAAATTAGATTGAGAACTTGTGGTATCCTATCCCAATATTTATACATCTAATTACGTTTCCAATTAATGAGAGATTATGATGAGTAGAGATGAGCTGGCAGACCATTGAATGTAGGCCTACTAGGTTGAGCAGGCCTAGACCATTCAATTAATTATGGGATAAAAAATAAATGGCCTTAATAAAATAACATTAGTCTTAATTATTACTTTGATAAAATTTTGGATGTTTGTTAATTATTTGGATAGCTTGAGTAAGGTTGTGTATCTTAAGATTATATGTACGTTTTAATCACCTGATTATTTTTTATTTTATTGTTTATATAATAAGTTATTTTATTTTAAGGGCACGGTCAGTTATCTTTATTGAGTAGGAGCTCACCCCTTGTCACTTTTTTTTAGGGGATAAAGAGATTGCTGATAACCTTAGTGCACAAGATTAATAGAGTGAAGATTAGGTGGGGACAGTAGATTATTTAAGTAAAGTTGTTTTATTATATATATTTTTTAACGTGGCAGTTTGGATAGTTGTGTTGCATATAATACTTTTGTGACTAAATCCTCTTTTGGAACTAATGAGGATTTTGGTTATTAATGTTATGCTTTGGGAACAATTTAGATAATTTTGGTTTAAGAATTTTGGGAGCGTCATATGTAGCACCCCTACTGCCTTTAGTTGTCATTTATTTACAAATTGCTTGTCAACCACCATTGTCTCCTTCTCCAGTCGCATTCATTGCTTGTAAGTTCAATCAAACATTGCACCTCACGTTGCCTAAAGATCAAAGACAGACATGACTCATACTGTGGAAATGGTGGATATGGCAACATAGGTGCTATTGATAAGAGTTCTAAAATACCAAAGAAACCTTCAAACGCTAGCAAAGAGCTTCTTGTTGCGCATATTTCACCAACTTATAGAATTCAGATGGGTATCTATAACCCAATTCCAATAAGAAGGAAAAATAGTAACAACATGTTAATCTAAATTTTTCATATTGATCAAATCTAATTCGATAATATAGGGGTTAGGTTTGTAAGGGTCTCTAGACACCTTGGCCTTGCTTGAAGGATCTAGGTTCTAATCCCAATATTTGACATTTAAAACAATTTATATTTTTTAATCTTATTATGAAATTCAATTCTAAATTTAATATAGGATTTTAGAATTTTAGGTTTCTATTATGAACTTTTCACATATAATCAAATTTAATTTGATTTTAGAACTTTAGGGAATATAAACTTTTCATATTTTAATAATAAGATTTAATTTGCAAAGCTTTTACAATTCAATACTAAAATCACAATCAATAACAATCAAACAAGTTTAATCAAATTATTGAATTAAAGATGTTTTGATACTACTATTGAAAATTAGTGTAGGATTTGATTTTGCGTGCAACAAAATAAGGAAACTTTTTCATTTGATTTTCTAAAAGTTAAGATCACTTAAATTCTATAATTATTAATATATAAAATATAATAAAACTTGAATCGTAATTCATACCTTATTGTGAATATTGAACATTTTCTTGTTGTTTCCTTCGAACTATTTATAAAACTAGATCATCTCAATAACCGTACCCACATATATATCCGGCCTCTAATGTTATCTAAAGAACATGCTAAGAGAACTTTACAATTGTTGTTGAGAGGATTATGCCAGAAGTATTAGCTACCTTAGAGCCTAAGTCTATTAATAATAAGATTTTGACCTTTTAATAATTTAATTAAAATTAAATAAGATCTAATATATCATATTTATCCTTATTGATTAAATATATCATTTTTAATCCTAAAGTATCTCAAACTTTATATTCAAATCTAACTTGATCAACATATCTTCTTTCTCTCTTTAATTTGTTCTTTATAAATGACCTATTAGGTTCCTAAATATATTAAATATATGGGCAATGGATATAAATTACAATCCTAAATTGTATTTTGGATTAAATAAATTTAACTAATTTAATTCATCTTTAATTTTAAAATTAATTAATTTATATCCATATATCATGATTAACATTTAGCAATGCATCATGACCACTCAAATATTTAAGGATATCAAATTGACTTTGATTAACTTCGTACATGTTTTTTAGTGTAATTTAATCATTTTACTATACAATGTTTCGATTAAACAATGAACATAGAATTAGTATCTACTTTATTTGAGTTCAATTGTATTAGTTCTCTACCATTAACAATTGATTCAATTGATGATATTTTGAAAATAATTCTCTGTCGTTAGAAATTGATTCAACTAATGACATTTGAAAATTATTTTCAAAATATCATTCCACTTTGACCAAAGATTTTTTGAACCAATACTAATCAAGAATAATGGAGCATTCTTCTTATTCACTTAAAGGTGATGAATCTTATATTGATTACTCAATTACCTCTATATAGTTCATGTTATATCCAATGACTATCAATTGAGCTATTATTGACTAGAATAGGTCATGAGTAATGTCAAAACATAGTAATTTTTATATAAGATACTTTAGAGATCTCATGTCAAATGATCACTTATACAATCATCGCAATGAGAATTTTTATAGATATAGAAGTAATGTTCCACATAAAATTCTCATATAATGTCAGTTCAGTGAACTTGTTCTCTAATAAACGCCAACATATTTGTTTAAATATCTTTATACTTTAATCTATGAGATCAACTACTTCCTTTACAAAACATAAATATAACATGTGGTAGTCTTTTTTTCGCTTTGTCAATATCCAATCTCAATAAAAGAAATAGTTTAGGAATAATACATAAATGCACTAAACTAAACTACAACTAACCAATTAACTTTAGAGTATAAACCAACACATGAAGCCATACCACACTTTGGTACAGGTTAGCACCAACTCTTTCAGTTGATACTAGCTGGTTTCGGCCAGTAACAAAAATATCAGTTAGAATTTTAATTTTTTTTAAAATTATAAGACTAAATTAAAAAAATTAAAAATTTTCCTATATAAAATAATAATTACCTAGAAACAAAAGTAAATGTGATAAAATTGTCTCAAATTTATTTAATAAATAGTAAAGATATAAATAAAAATGTATTAAATAATTTTGTATGTAATTAGACCTGTGCAAAGTGATTATAGATTATATAACTAAACATATTAGTTTAACATAATTTCAATATATTTAATAAATTTATATATTTCATATTTAAGATGTATATGGTTTTTATTGTATACATGTGAAAAATTCTTATAACTTTTGAAATATGTAAAACTAACATTTGAAATAAAGTTCATTTATTATAAATGCATATTTTTACTTTACATTATTCTTACTTTTATATTTATATGAGAGTTAAACAATATTTTTCATTTTAATTTATGAGAAATATGTGAAAATAAAATTAATAAAAGTAAAAAAATGTTCATTATATCAAATTTATATTATTATGATTTTTGAAATATGATTGAAGTCAAGTCCAGATTTATATAACATAATATACTGAAGAACTGTTTTGTAATTTTATAATATTTAGAGACTATTTTGTAATATTTAAAAAATATCCAAAACATATCCGATATTAAATAATACTATTATCATTCTGTAGTAGAATTAAATCTAATATAAATTTTGATAAGGTATTTATGGCAACCTCACATGCAATGTCCTCCGTTCCGAAGTTGACACCAAAGAACAGAGTATAATAAAATAATAATATTGTCAAAATATTAAAATGTTGTAAACAAAACAATTTCGAAAATATTAAAATGTTGAAGTATTTCATTGATACATTAATCTACACAAAAAATGTTATTCAATTTATATTTTCCTGTGCGGAAATTAGTTTTTGTAGTTTACATAACCTCTAAATAAAATTTGATATTATATTTTATAAGAATATTTTTAAATATAAATATAACTTTATTGAAAAGCATTATTAATTATGACATGGTTATTAAATTTTGAACAAATATATGATTTTTATATTAAATATTAACTTATAAATAAAAGAATATTAAGAATTTATTTACATTTTTGTAAACATCTCAGGAGTGGATCCGGATTAACCTACAAACTTCTTGAATAGCATTATTTGACTTATCCGACAGAACGAAATTGCCGATGCAAAAGGTCAACACGAGCATAGATACCTCGCACATGGACAAAGATTAGCATCGGTGAAAAAATAAAGTAATAAATATACTCACATCAGTTCGTCACGTCGACAAATACAATAATCTCGAACGGTAATGACTTATGAGTGCCGTTTTTGGGGATTTACAAAAACACATGACAGTGAAGCAATAGCTGTGTTGTGAAGCGGATCTCTCATCTGTTTCAATAAAATTAAAACCAATTTTTGCTTTTATTTTATATATATAACGAGAAAAGACTGACAGACAGTACATGCCATATATGGTTCCCACTTCCCCACCGACAATGCTTGTAAGGTTTTAACCGGCGTGTCATGTCGGAATCGAACCTTGTTCTCGGGTTTGGGTTAAAGTAAGACCTAAGAAGCCCAAGAGTGCAAAACTCTGGGAAGTGAAAGAGAGAAAAGATGAAAAGACTCACTTTATATTGGAACTAAACTCCATGCTTCAATGCAAACTCTCTGCGCCAGACTACGAGCATTTCTGAATCATTGGGTTTCCGGACTCTGAGCATCAACTACCATTTGAAGAGTAGACGGATCTGAATTATGGGCGATTGTTTGGGTCCTCAGGTAAATCGAAAGATGCAGAGAGCTCTAAAGCACGCTAAGGTTACTATCCTCTGCCTCGTTCTCACGGTGGTCGTCCTACGCGGTACAATCGGAGCTGGAAAGTTCGGGACTCCACAGCAAGACTTCAATGAGTTTCGGGACCATTTTTACATGCGCAAGCGCGTAGAGCCGCATCGCGTGCTTGAGGAGGTTCAAACTACGACGACGTCTTCGTCTGAAGGCGAGAGCGGCGGCGGCAGTGATAATTCCAACAATTACAACACGTTTGACTTCAACAAGATATTGGTAGACGAAGGAGAGGACGATAAACGTGATCCCAATAAGCCTTACACTTTGGGTCCCAAAATTTCTGATTGGGACGACCAGAGATCCGAATGGCTTAAGAAAAATCAGGATTTTCCTAATTTTATCGGACCCAATAAGCCTCGGGTTTTGTTGGTTACTGGGTCATCGCCCAAACCGTGCGAGAACCCTGTGGGCGATCATTATCTGTTAAAGTCCATTAAGAACAAGATTGATTACTGTAGGTTACATGGGATTGAGATTTTCTACAATATGGCTCTTCTTGATGCGGAAATGGCAGGGTTTTGGGCCAAGCTGCCGTTGATAAGGAAGCTTCTGTTATCACATCCTGAAGTGGAGTTCTTGTGGTGGATGGATAGTGATGCTATGTTTACTGACATGGCATTTGAATTGCCATGGGAAAGGTATAAAGA
>JANIIA010000004.1:14540729-14561575 GCA_027478495.1 Erythroxylum alaternifolium | reverse complement strand
ATATACATATGTTGTAAATATGAAAAATAAAATAAAAAATTTTATAATTTATTAATTTTAAAAAATAAAACAACAAATTTTTAAATTTATTTTTAAAATTTTTTATTTTAAAATTGCGGGCCAAAACGGCCCATGAGCGGCCTAAGGGAAATTTTTAAACATCCCAAAAAGAATTCTTTGATTAAAGTGAATTGACATTTGAAAAGATATTTTTAAATATTAATTTTAAATCAATTACTAATTAGCAAGAACGAATATGATTAGATCCAAAAGAGTAGACACTATATCCATATTATATCCAATTAAAACATTAGATCACGAAAGGATTCAGTTATACATTATAACTATGCATGGACATATTAAGTAAAACCACTTTGATATTCCTGATATTTAAGTAGTCATGAAATATTGTTGAACGTTAATATTATTATATAATTATAAATTGTTTAATTGAAAAATTAAAGATAAATTAAAAGAAGTTTTATTTTATCTAATTCTAATCATAAATTAGAATTATAATTTATAATCATTATCAATATATTAAGAATTTAGTGGGTCACACATAAAGAGCATTTTAAAAGAGAAAAATCAATTTCAATTAAGTTGAACTTAATTATAAACTTTGAGAAACTTTAAAGATTAAATATGAGATATTTAGTTTTATTAAAATTAAATTAATTATAATTAAAGCTTGACTTTAATTATAATTGATTTATTTAATTTTTAAAAATTAAATAATGTGTTTTTTTCTATATATAAGAATAAGCATGAGGAAGCTAACACTCTTATTAATTCCTCTCAAATAGTTGAGTATTTTTTACTATTATGTAGATACTATTAAAAGCTGGATGTGTGAAAAGCTCATGCTTCACATATCAAACAAGTAAGCTCATGGTTGACATATCAAACAAGTTTTAAAAGGATTTTAACAAGAATATCAAATCAGGTACAATTTTATATTTTATAATTCAAGTACTTTTAAGTATTCAATTATTGAGATTCGATTGAAAACCGTAACAATTTTTTTTTCCGCTACACTTATAATTCGATAACGATTAGTTCTCCACACAGATATCTATTTAGAGTGTATCTGCATTTACAACTATTTAGACTATGCTTGACATTGTTGTTAAAAATCTGTTACAAGTAGAAGTGTCGTGAGTAAAAGCAATTTTGTTGCTCTCGGAATGTACACAGTTACGTAAAATTAGGCATGATTAACTTAAAATATTTGATAAAATAATCATATAAGCGATCAATATATGCATAACTTTGAAAAGAGAGACATAATTTTTCAGATTTAAAAAAAAAAAAATTAAATAAAAAGGTAAAGTGGACAAATTATTATTTTATAGTAAAATTTTTTCAGATCATAATTCAAAATGCAAAAAAAAACCTTTTAAAAGTACAAAGAAACGTATTAGACATATTATTGTTTTCTTTTAAATTATAGTTATGAAAATATTATTCAAATAATTAAAATATGCTTTTAATATAAGCTTGATTTTTGGACTCCTAAATGTAGTTTTTATAAACAATAGTAAATAAAATATATTTTCACTAATATTTAATATATTTGAAAATACTAAATTTTACCAAATGATAATTTAAAATCCTAATTTTCAATATGAAAAAAATTTAAAAATTTTACAAAATGGCAATTTTACGTGATAATACAACTCTTATTCTCTTTCAAAAGCAACCAAGTTTTAATTTGTTATCAAACAAAAAAGATGTTTATCTTCATAATTAAATGAACACCTAATTATATATACAAGAAAAAGTTAATATTTAATTATATACCTCAAATGTTAATAGTCATTTATTAGACTTTTTCAGATATTAGATGTTGAAACATGAGATGCATGTTAGGTCAAAATTACAATACATGGAAATGGTTAAGAAACAAGTTTGGCGATGAGTCCAATTTGGTGCTTGAACTTGACAAGTTTGACTCATCAGGAATCGAGCCTCAGTTGCAGTGCTTTAAAAGCCGCATATCTGCTAACATTTGATAAAATATCCATTTTTGCGTGCCCTTTCGAATTCGGTAGTAGTTGTCAATTTATTTATTACGTTGGGTATTCTAGCAGGACGTAAATTTAAAACTTCAAGATCTCTTAAATTTTTATATTGTCTGTATGTTTTTGAACATAAGGTATTCTTATATACTTGATTGATCATTTGTTGATTGATCGCGGGCCTTGTTCAACATCAGGTTTCTAACATTCCTCAAATTTTTTAATAGTTTCAACTCTCACATTATCACTGAAAATGAGGCGTTTATAATTGATCCAATCAAGGAGCTTTACCCAAGAAGCAGAGGATCAAAAACTTCCCATTTTTTTTTCTTTTTACATGACTCAAACTTAAGACTTCTTAAAAAAAAGAGTCTTTAAGTAAAAAATTTACAGTATTTAAGCCATTCCTCGTTATGATTTCCCCTTTCTAATATGGCTTAATCTTCCTTGTTAACAAAACTTTAATCTTTCAGCTGTACGAAAAATGCATCTTGTATATTTTTCTTCATTAAATTAGACAATCTCCTTTTTTTTATTTTTTCTCCTTGTGTTTGTCTTTTCAACCTTCAAGTTGAGATATCCGAGGATTCTTTTGATTAGCACGATGACCAAATGTTACATTAAGTAGGGTAAAATGGCATATTATCCGACTGCGGCTTACAACTAGGTGAGGTATTGATAATGACAATGATATAATATACAATAATTTAACATTATTTTCAAATCAATTTTATTACAGATTCCGAAATTTAGAATAAAAATATTATCATAAATAATAAATAATAGAAGAATTTAATATTAGGAAGTACTAAATTAGTATTTCAACGGACGCAAAATTTAAAATTATTCCCAACAAAAAAGAAAGTCTCAACGCTTCCAATTTCCAAGTCACACAGGCCTTTTTCGCCCAAAGCCGAACAGTCCACTTCCTAATCTGTATTTTACTTATAAATCTATTCCTGAGAATGGAAGATATTATATTATACAAATAGAACCAGCCAACCAACCAACCCTCCAAAGCATTTAATCATTCAAGCCCCGAGCCAAACCTTGGGTTTTGTTTCAGTTTTTTATTTGCTCCTGTTGTCGGATCAGGGAGCTAGAGAGAGAAACATCAATCATCAAACACTGGCCAAAGCCAACTACAGCCGGCAACAACATGGTCGAAACCAGACGAAGCTCCTCCTCCAACAAGCGTCCTCTCCGCTCTTCATCGTCCCCTAGTTCTCCTCCGCCGAACTACTTCAAACGATCAAAGGTTTGTGCTTTCGTGTTTATGCTTAGTTGTTGGTGGTTTTCTTGGGCTCTTGGTTCTGATTGCATGACTGATTGAACCCTAGACGGCGGCGGCTACGACTGAGGCGTCGTCGACGACGTCGACGGATGCGGCGCCGGTGCCGCCGGTGGAAATTATCAGTCCCGCGAAGGAATCTGAGTTGGTGGCCTCTGATCTACAAGCTACTGTTGTTGAAAATCCTGTTCTTGCTGACTTAGACAAATCTCCGCTCGTCGTTGAAGCCGAGGACGAGGACGAGGACTTGGTGGCTCCGCAATCATTAGGTGCGATATTAGACTAGTTCTTGGTTGCATGCAGTGATTTTTTAATAAAAGTTCGCTTCTTTTAACCTTCTTTGGTGTTTGGCGTTAAAAGTTTGATTTGGTAGATCTATATGGGTTTTTTGTTTTCTTTTGGCTGAATTGCTTTTGGGATTTTAGTTGAAACTGCTGTGAATGCAGAGAAATCCAAGGCTGCGGGTGCGGGTTCGAATCGGTTTAAAAAGCGGTCAATCAAGACAGTGAAGTTGAATACCAAAGCTGCATGGGGCAAGCTGCTTTCTCAGTGCTCCCAGGTGGGTAGGAGTTTACCTTATTTCTTGTTCTTTATTAGTTCGCTTGCTCTGATGATCCTTGTATGTTTGAGGAGCAATTTATTCTTTTTATGCAGATGGTAGTTGTTTGGGTGTTTCAAGCTGTGCGATGTGCCGCTTTTCTTTTTGGACAAATTAATATAAATTTGTTTAACTGTTTCTATCTCGCTATATAAGTTATCAGGCCCGTAGCACACAATGTCGTGTCAAATTTTATTCTTTTGTCTTTTTGTGTTTCTCATAAAATTGTAGAATTTAGTATTTAGTGGTAGATTGATTAATTTGTTTTGCTCGCAATTGCTTGGTTCCTTAAGTTTATGATGTGGAATCTTTATTGTTCAATGTGTTGAAACGACATAGATTCATCTACTGCTAGTTTGCTCATTTCTGGAAGTGAGAATGAGATGAACCTCTGTTTTGAACAGTTTGCCTTTTATGGTTCATGTTTAGGGAGCTTTTGTAGAGGTTTGTTGATAGAGACATTGGGATAGCCTTCCCTTACACGATTGCTAGTTCTTCTGAGCAAGCTTAAAATACCACGTTGAAAATTTCTTTCAACCAAGACGTTATGGTTCTGATCAATGTAGAAAGGCAAGGTTTCACTGGTAAACTTATCTTATCTACAACCAGCAGCATTTTGGAATTGGGGGTTGGGATTAGGGAACACCAGATTGGGTATACCTTGTCTATTGTGAGAGTAAGATAAAACATACTTGATGCCCGTTGGTGTCTTCTTTGCGTGATCGGGATGCCGTTTCATGCAGGTTGAATTGAGACATGATATTCTGGATGTTGTTGCAGCTTGGAGGGTTGCTGGGGAGTGCCTATGGCCTTGGATAGTGTGTTATGAGCCATTTAAGTGCTTTCTAGTGAGGTCTCCTTCATGTCTGCATCATGTGACAGTCTGAACTATTGATGGGAAATCGTCATTGAAGCTTCTGTTGTGGGGCTTCAAATGCTGTCTAGTCTGGTCAATTAATGTTTCCTAGGCAAGAGTGGGTCATACGATTTTCTAAGAGGGGATGAATGAATACTTTGGGTTTGTTTGCATTTTTGCAGTTTCCTGTTTCATCTCTCTGTTTTGAGGTTAGTGATCGTTATGATTTTGTGGTTGACCTGTGTGTGTGTGTGCTTATAAAGCTTTTATAATTTTAAATTCTTTTTGGAATTGCATGTTTTTTTTTAATATTCTTTATATCTTTAAAGTTTCATTGTTGTGACATCAAATACAGAAACGTTAAGATGCAGGCTGTTCTTTTAGGATTATGATTATAACTGTGGTTGCTCAAAGCCAAATGAATGTCTTTCTCATCTCTGTTTTAATCTGGTTGATTACTTTACTTCCGTTGTTTCTTGTATCTGATATTGGATATGGAACAAGTGTCGACCTTCATGTTTTGGGGCAACGTATCAATTTGGATGATTTTTTCTGTTGGAGTTAAACAATTTATTGTTCCATTTGTTTGCATTACAGAATCCTCACCTGCTATTGTGTGGTACACTTTTTACTATTGGTCAAAGTCGTCAATGCAATTTGTGGCTTAATGATCCAGGCATCAGCAGTATTTTGTGTAAACTGAGACATATTGAGGTACCTATATAGTTTTGTATACTATAAAGTTTGTCGTTGTTGATTTATTGAGTTAACCAAAGTCACTTCCATGACAAAAATTGCATTTGATAATGATGCTTTTTTCTTGCCGACGTCAACCTGTAGCGTGGAGGTGCATCTGTGGCCTTATTGGAAGTCACTGGGGGCAAAGGATCTGTTCAAGTGAATGGTAAAATGTACCATAAGAATGCAAGTTTAATATTGGCTGGAGGTGACGAGGTGGTGTTTAGCCCTTGTGGAAAACATGCTTATGTATCCTTTTTCGTTGGTTCCTAAATTTGTTTTCCTTTTTGGTGGTACCATTTTGAAGAAAAGAGATGGATTTTCTCTTCTCTTTGTGTTCTTTATGCTGGTTTACGCTTTTACAATAACTTATAAGTTCCTTAATGATATAACAGATTTTTCAGCAGCTCACCAATGATAACTTAGGTGCTCCAGGTGTTCCCTCCTTAAGCATCTTAGAAGCCCAAGGAGCTCCTAGAACAAGGATCCATACTGAGGCTCGATCTGGAGATTGCTCAGCTTATGCAGGAGCATCTATATTAGCTTCTTTGTCTAATCTTCGAAAAGATTTATCCCTTCTTCCCCCACCTGCCAAAAGTACTGTTGATGGGCAACAGAATGCTGAGGTTCCTGCTTCTGGTGGTGCATCTGATGATCATGTTCCAGAGGTGGACATGAAGGATAACACCAGTGACAATGAGCCTACTGGTGTTACTTCAAGGGAGAAAAATATTCTATTGGATGCTGCTAATGTAAATGCTGCTGCTGATGGTGTGGGATTTGACACTCCCATGGAGGCTGGACCTGGAAAGGTCCATGCTAATACCTATGAATTAAGGCCTCTCTTGCGAATTCTTACTGGTTCATCCTCAGAATTTGATTTAAACAGCAGCATTTCTAAGATACTTGATGAGCGAAGGGAAATAAAAGAACTGCTAAAGGATCTTGATCCTTCGGCAATTCTGATGTCTACTCGACGCCAAGCATATGAAGATAGTGTACGACAAGGAATTCTTAGTCCTGAAAACATTGATGTTTCGTTTGAAAATTTTCCATATTATTTAAGGTGCAAACATGCTTATGTGTAATTATTCCTTTCCTTGTCTTTCTATTCACTATGCTTCACTTGAGGATTTTCATTGTAACTTACTGATATGAAGATTTTTAACAGTGATACAACACAGAAAGTTTTGAAAGGTGCTGCATTTGTTCATTTAAAATGTAATAACAAAGTTGCAAAGTTTGCTTGCGATCTTCCTTCTGTGTCTCCTCGAATATTACTTTCTGGTCCTGCAGGTATGCTTAATCTTCTGTCAATATGTTTTTTTTTTCTTATTTTATGTACTGCATGCCATTAATACTGATACTCATATCTTCCTATCCTATGGTAATTTATCTGACAGGGTCGGAAATCTATCAGGAGACTCTGGCTAAAGCCCTTGCGAAAGATGTTGGTGCCAGACTTTTAGTTGTTGATTCTCTTGTGTTGCCTGGTGTAAGTTTCACACTAGTTTGGCATGTTTGTTTGCCAAATTTGCATCCTTACTTTGATTTTCTGGATAAACAAATCCCTTTTACTCAGGGTGTCTCTGTATTCTTCTTTCATGGCTTGATTATATTTTTGCAGGGCTCAGCAGTGAGAGAAGCTGATTCTGTTAAAGAAAGTTCAAGGGCTGAAAGGCCATCTGCAATCACCAGACGAGCTGGGCAGGCGGTGTTACACCATAAGAAACCTACTTCCAGTGTTGAGGCAGACATTACTGGCGGCTCCACATTGAACTCTCAGGCTTTACCAAGGCAGGAAACTTCTACCGCATCATCCAAATCGTACATATTTAAAACAGGTTAGTGCATTTTAACTTGGCAGTGTTACTGTTGGGTATTTTATTTATTTACCATTATTTTCAGTTTGTGGTATCATTAGTAATTCCTACTTAATAGCTAAAGCATTTTTAAATTGCGAATTTTGCAGGTGACAGGGTCAAGTTTGTGGGAGCTGCAAAACCATCTGGGATCTTGCCTTTGAGGTTTGTTCTCCTCTTTTTGATTCATAAGTTATTTCTGTATTTAACCACTTTGGCTGTACCCCCATTAATGAATATTTCAAACGGGGTCTTCAAATGTGTTTGTTTTGACTAAAATTGTAGTGGCATATCATGTATGTAATGAATTTATGTGAGATAGGTCTTTCTTTTTATTCTCGTACTTCAGTTTTTGCATCATCCTTTCATGCAAATTCATGTTGCCATGGCTTTTTTGTAATCAAAACTTCTCCTTTTTGTCTGAGAAGGGGCCCTAGCATTGGTTTTTGCGGTAAGGTAGTCCTTGCTTTTGAAGGAAATGGAGCCTCAAAAGTTGGGGTTAGGTTTGATAAATCCATACCTGAAGGCACTGATCTCGGTGGTGTTTGTGAGGAAGATCATGGTTTCTTCTGTGCTGGTAACATTTCACTTTTTTTTTGTTTATTCTATTTCTGTAAACAAATTTTACATTTTACTTTGTTATTTTACAGCTAATTCACTTCAGTTGGATAATTCGAGTGGTGAGGATGACAGGCTTGCTGTCAATGAACTCTTTGAGGTATGTGTTCCTTTTGAAGGAACTAATCTTAAATGGTAACTTGTTTTCCAACCTTTTGGTGCTAATTTTGGAGTATTTTGGTGTTTATAGGTTATTTTAAATGAAAGTAAAAGCACTCCTTTGGTATTGTTTCTCAAAGATATAGAGAAGTCCATTCTGGGGAATCAAGATACCTACTCTGGCTTGAAGAGTAAACTTGAAAATTTGCCGGACAGGGTAATTGTGATTGGCTCCCATACCCAGATGGACAATCGCAAGGAAAAGGTAATATCTTATGGTTTCTTGATGTTAGATGCAAATTTGTTATCTCAAAGTAGAGTTTGTTAGGTGTGTAGCAGAATGCCCTAACATATTTGATGACCTTTTGATGTTTTGCAGTCACATCCTGGTGGTCTTTTGTTCACCAAGTTTGGAAGCAACCAGACTGCTTTGCTTGACTTGTCTTTCTCGGTACGTTAAACTTTGTAATCAGCCTAATAGGCCCCATCTTCCGTAAACTAAGAAGTTAATCAATTGGTTCTGTTCTTCTGCCTTCATTTACACGATTTATAGTGTCCATGCATGTCAGTTAGTGGTATCTAGCAGGATAGTAGTGTTTAACTCTGACCTTACAGTTATTTGAGCATCTTAGGGGCAGAATTGCACGTTTGTGTTAAGTGCAGTAATTGGGATCACTTACGTCATATACAAAAGGGAATGGTTGTAAAATTGGACGATATTGGGTTTAACTCAAACCTTCTCATGTTATTACTGTACTTGAATGAAGGTACAGTCAATTGTCCAAAAATCAAGCTCTTATTAGTCCACGAACGTAAGTTAGATTTGATTTGAGATTCAGTCAATCCCTGAAATTGGGCATGTACTGAAAGTTGCAGTACATTTTGTCATCAAGTATGAGACCTTGAGGCAATTTGCTGAATTCTTTCTTCTTTTGGGTACATGATAGTGTTCAGTTATGACATTTCCACTGTAACTGAAGAATTAATTAAAAATTTCTAGTAAGTACTCTTTTTGTGTTACAGTTACCTCGTTAATAATATAAATTAACGTGATTTATAACAAGACAATGAAAAAACTTGCCGATATCTTGGTTGTTGTTCATTATAACTGTAATTGTGGTCATACTATCTTTTTCAGGATAATTTTGGTAGACTGGGTGATAAGAGCAAAGAGACATCCAAAACAATGAAACAGCTCTCTCGGCTTTTCCCTAACAAAGTGACGATACAGTTACCTCAGGTAAAGACCTGCACTTTGTTGGTATTTAATTACAGTTAGTATCTTTCCTTCAATGTCTGATCCTCTGGTTTGGCGAAACTTTGCAGGATGAAGCTTTACTTTTGGATTGGAAGCAACAGTTGGAACGTGATGTTGAAACTCTGAAAGCACAGGCCAATATTGTTAGCATTCGTACGGTAAGTATAATCTCAATGTATCATTGTTCTGAACTTTTCATTATGAAATCGTTTGTGGAAAACGTATTGATTTTTGTTACAAGTATTTACTTATTACCCTTAAAAATATCAGGTACTAAGTCGTGTGGGTTTACGTTGCCCTGACCTTGAAACTCTGTGCATCAAAGATCAAGCACTTGCTATTGAAAGTCAGTGTTCTTGAATCTCGAATCTTGCCTGTCTTGTTTACAATTTTAGCTTTTTCTGGTATTGTTATTGACTTTTGGCCACTGTCATATTTCTGTTTTAAAGATGTTGAGAAAGTAGTCGGATGGGCTTTAAGCCACCACTTTATGAATTGTTCTGCAACCTCAAATGGAGATGCAAAACTTTTGATATCTACTGACAGGTTATTCATTTACTCCAGTTTCACCATCATCATTAACCTGGAAGTCTTGATTTATCTTTTTCTTGATATTATTTTCTTTATCCTATCTTGCAGTATCAGGTATGGTCTGAGCATTCTACAGGGTATACAAAGTGAAAACAAGAGCATGAAGAAAATACTCAAGGTAAATTGGCCGGCTGTATCTAGAAAGTTGTTGTACCTGATATAAGATGTACTTTTCTTTTTGGATTGTCATTTTAATTGGTACTAAATTAAGTCAAAACCATTTACAGGATGTTGTCACCGAGAATGAATTCGAGAAGAAGCTTCTAGCAGATGTAATTCCTCCAAATGAGATAGGAGTTACTTTTGATGACATAGGAGCCTTAGAAACTGTGAAGGACACCTTGAAGGAACTTGTAATGCTTCCTCTTCAGAGGCCTGAATTGTTTGGAAAAGGGCAACTGACAAAGGTTAATATCCGTTCATTTCTTTGCTAATATTTCTTGTTTTTCATGTCTAAAGGTACTATAATTTTATGGTAACTTGCTTTCTTTAACAGCCTTGTAAGGGAATATTGCTCTTTGGGCCTCCTGGTACGGGGAAAACAATGCTGGCAAAAGCTGTTGCAACTGAGGCTGGTGCGAACTTCATAAACATCTCCATGTCTAGCATTACATCAAAGGTGCTTATTTTATGGATTATGCTTTTCCTCCCTATGTTTTTCGCTGTTGGATCTCGTTAAACAACAAATTTATTTGTTTGTAGTGGTTTGGTGAAGGAGAGAAGTATGTAAAGGCAGTATTCTCTTTGGCTAGCAAAGTAACTCCTAGCGTGATTTTTGTGGACGAGGTTTGTTCAAATAATAAGCATTTTGATACTTCTCTAGTTGTTTCTTATGTCCCCTATCTGTGTTATTTTCTGTGATTCTGTCGAATGTACTCCAATGCAAACTGCATATGCACCATGAGAGTGCCAAGATTTCTGTTCAGGATTTGTCCATGCGGCTTTTAGAGTCTGATGTTCTAATTCACTCTAATATGCTCATTTCCTCAATTGGCCTTTTGCTTTAGGTGGATAGCATGTTGGGAAGACGAGAAAATCCAGGAGAACATGAGGCTATGCGCAAAATGAAGAATGAGTTCATGGTGAACTGGGATGGTCTGCGTACAAAAGATAAAGAACGAGTATTGGTCCTTGCTGCTACAAATAGGCCTTTTGACCTTGATGAGGCTGTTATAAGGAGACTTCCAAGGAGGTTTTCTATTTTTCTCATATTCTTACTCTGTTTCTTTCTCCTTGCACCTAGTGCAATAGCAACATTGTTGACTTGTACAAATGGGGTTTGTAGATTGATGGTCAACTTGCCAGATGCACCAAACAGGGAAAAGATTCTGAAAGTCATTCTGGCCAAAGAAGATTTGGCTCCTGATGTTGATCTGGAAGCAGTGGCAAATATGACAGATGGTTATTCGGGAAGTGATTTGAAGGTAAGAAGTTTTTTCTTTTACCCTCTTTCCTGCAGTTCCATTTCTCTAATATGTGACTTTTGCCATTTCGAGATTCTGAATATTTTTGCTGTTTATTTTGTCAGAATCTTTGCGTGACTGCAGCACATTGTCCCATTCGCGAAATATTGGAAAAGGAAAAGAAGGTTATTAGTAACAATCGTTAACTTTCATTTTTGTCTTATACTAGCTTATTTTATGGATTTCTCGTCCTATTATTAGGCATAAAAGTTGGAACAATGTGATGGATCCATTATGTGGTGTTAAAAGTAGCTTAGTTTTTAAGGATTTCCTTCGAAATTTGTGGCAAATGATTTGGATTCTGAAATGCAGCATAGTAGGAATGTGTATGGTTGCTCCCACTGATTTTTCTTATTTTTTTTAGGAGAGAGCGGTGGCATCAGCAGAGAACAAACCATTACCTCGATTGTACAGCAGTGTGGACATTCGGCCCCTCAAGATGGAGGATTTTAGATATGCCCATGATCAGGTCTGCCTCATTTCATTTATGGAATTAGTTTAAGCGGAGACATAAAAGATGATGAATATACAACTAATGCATTTGTGGTGCAGGTGTGTGCAAGCGTATCGTCAGAGTCAGGCAGCATGAGTGAGCTGCTGCAATGGAATGATTTATATGGCGAGGGAGGATCAAGAAAGAAGTCATCTCTCAGCTACTTCATGTAGAGGGGAGGAAATGGAGAGTGAAGACATTAGGAGAAGGAAATAAGAATCTCTGTGTACAGCCAATTCAATTGCCTTTTGCTAATCTGTAAAAGGGAAAAAGGTACCGCCTTTTGATGATGAGCAGTATGCATGGGAGTCCATTGCTGGCTCCGCATGTAGCATACATAGGTTTTTTACTCTCTATTTATTAATTCACTTTGAACCAAACAACTTCAATCTTCAACAATTAGTATTTATAATCAGGCAACCTGGGTGGTGTAGCTGAATGCTCCCCTCTTTTTTTCGTTTGGTGTTCATCTTAATTGTTGTTTGTGCCTCAATTTGTACATACTAATTATTTTACTTATGGAATAAGAATACTATTTATCCAAGTTGTTGTAACCCTTTAGATTCTCCAAAATTGTTGTAACCCTTTAGATTCTCCAGTAGACCTTTCTAGCACTTGTTTTGCATTAAAATTATGTGTTTCTACCGAAACAGGCGAAACGAAGCCTTTTACTTAGTGTAAGCTGTTGTCTTTCAGTAATCTTCTGTAGCACTAGCTCTCCTGCAACGTCAAGTTAAGTTTATGCGTGTAATCAACTCGACAATTTCTAAACAATACGCTCACTCCTATATATCCTCGCAAAGCATCACGGTTGATTTCACACAACTAAATGGAAGAGATACCCGTTAAGAACAGAAAGTGAGTACATGCGAACTTTGTATAATAAGTTGAGTTTTTGTTCGTACTCGGATGTGCCCACATTAGCATCTGATATAAAAATTTAAGTTATATTCCACTCCAGTCACTTAAGAGGCTCGAAAAGAGCAAGTGCCTTAGACTAGTGGGCATCTGATATGGTGAGGTCACGCCCGAGTTAGGCAGCTACAAAAAACATCAAGACAACTCTGCAAGCCATGCAAAATATCTTTTCTAGGGTAACGACATCTAAGTAAAACCTACGTTACGAGATTTAATTAAGTTTAAAAATCTTTTTCTTGTTCAAATTATCAAAAAAAGTTCTTGTAATTTTTATTTTAATTTTTTACATATATTATGAAAAACGTATAGGAACTAATTGATAAATAAATTTAAATTTGAATCAAATTAATTAAAACTGATCCGAATCAATAATTAAATTATTGTTTGATTGGTATTTAGTTGATTCAAGTTAAATTTAATAATGAGTTGGTAATATTTTATTAGTTCATTTTTAACGAAAGTATAAGAGAAATATTTTTTAGAAAATTAAAAGATTTTCAATATTTTTAAATACAAAAGACTTTTTAAGAAAATTAAAATATGAAAGAAACCCATGACTTTTTGGTCAGGTATCAATTAAGATTAAAAATAATAAAAGTAAGGACAATTAACCCAAAAACAAGTTGTTAGTCTATTAGCTAAGGAAAAAACTTCTCTTGTTCCCTCTACCTGATATCATACACAAGAATTTATTTGTGTATTTTGACATTGTCATCTATAATAACTTAATATTAATGACTTATCTAACAGGACGAGCAATTATGTCAATGAACTATCAAGAATCAGTATCTATGCCATTTATTTATTTATTCTTAGGAAGAGTATTATAGTTTGATGAATAAGATATATTTTGAAAAAATTTTATCACAATCAGGTATTATATATAACTGTAAGTAAGTTCTATATAGAAAGACATCTCTTGTAAAATGTAAAACAAAATGTAGTAATTAACATGATCCAACTTGAGTCATACTTGTTTAGAATGAAAATTAAGGTAGTAAGAAGAGAATTAGAATTTGAAAAGAAGAACAAGGTAGAAGCTTGTCAATAATTGATTACTTAATCATTTTGACAATGCATCCTTTTAGAATGTATTATATATTGGTATGTGAATATTTTACCAAACATTAGCATAATTAGTAGTAGTATGCCTTGTTACATTCCAAACTATGCTTATGTATAAAAAATTCCATCACTCATTGTATTATAAGTAACAAATTCACTTGTATAAGAGAATAGCATGGCTGGGTACAAAAATTACCATGTATTAATAAAAAATATATCAAGACACAATAGATATAATGCCAGATCTATATTTGAAAAGTTTAATTATCATTGAAAATAAGTAACTGCTACAATTTAAAATGGGAATATCATCAATGAGTACAAGGCTAGAGCACTTTAGGCGTATTGCTTGTTGGAATATTCTATATAAAACGATTGCAAAGATTCTAGCAAAGAGGATAAAAAGGAGACTGGGAGAGAATATTAGTCCTTAACAAAGTGCTTTCTTAAGAGGAAGTCAATGGCTACTAATATTTTACTTTGCCAGGAACTACTGGAAGGATACCATTTAAAGAGGAAAAGGAAGAATTGCACAATAAAAATGGATCTAGCTAAGGCTTATGAGTATATTAACTAGAGCTTTCTCTTCAACATTCTGTAAGCAGTGGGATACCCAACATTGTTCAGAGATTGGATAAAGGAATGTGTAACAACAACAACAATTGGCATATTAGTTAATGGGAACCTACCGCACTAATAAAAGCTAGGGGGTTAAGGCAGGGGGATCTGCTATCCCCTACCTATTTGTACTATGCATGGAAGCTTTGTCTACTCTCTTTGCTAGGAATACAAGGACTCATCCATAATTCCAATATCACCACAAGTGTAACGGTATGAAGCTCACACACCTTGCTTTTGTTGATGACCTATTATTGTTTTATAGGGTTGACACAAACTATATAAATCTTTTTATGCAAACAACGAAGGAGTTTTGAGAGATTTTAGGTCTGAGAAGTAACCTATTGAAAAGCTTTTTCTATTTATCATGCATCTCTAACAAAGATGTAGTTTCAAAGGCCATAAAGATGGGTTTGAAATAAGGGAATTTACCACTAAAGTACCTAGGAGTGCCAATTTCCCATAAGAAGATAAATGTAAGGGATAACCTTTGTTGAACACTATAAATGGAAGAATAAACCAATGGAGCAACATGCACTTAAGCTATGGGGGAAGGCTTCAACTCATTCAGTCAATATTGAGTAACCTCACAAACTACTGAATTAATCACTTATCTCTGCTGAAGAGCATTCTCAAGAAAATTGATAGAAAAATTAGGGAATTCTTATAGAATGACTTGAGCCAAGGCAGAAGCAAAGTAAAGTTAAACTAGAGCAAAGTCATGATCAGCAAAGGTAACTTGGCAAAAAGCTTGTGGTGGTTATGTAGCAAGAAAGAGGATCTATGAGTGAAATGGATACATAACACATTCATAAAAAGTAGTAGCATTCGGACATTGAAACATAGGTATTAAAGACTTTAAAGGAAATCCTAGAGACAAGGTAGTTAATGCTAAACTTGGTGCTTCAAAAGATTGGAAATGGTGATAGTACACATTTTTAGTAAGATAATTGGCATTGATGGGGTTCTCTTTACAAAGTGGAAGAGATGCAACATCTAAAGCTGGTGGTGAATGCAGAGACCAAAGTAATTAGGTTCATCATAAGCAATCAATGGATATGGCCCTATCATAATGGCAGAAGCTCAAATATCATAATATACCAGATGCCAAATTGCTAGGAGATTGAAGAAGACACAATTCAATGGATCACTCATAGATTTGGAAATTTAACACAAAGGTCTGCAAGGGTATCCTACAGAAGGAACAAAACATAAGGGTTAGATGGACAAATATGTTGGAGCATTTAATGAACAAATGCAGATTTATCAGGGAAATATGGAGAAGAATTTAAACTATACTAAACATTATCAGTCCAACATTATCCTAGGAGGGGAATGTCAAAATGTAGAATCAAGTCGACTACAAGGAAATCAAGATTAGTTAGGCCTAAATGGTATACAACATTTGGAAAGAGAGAAACATCATGATTTTTAGACAAAAAAGAAGAAGTATATGGGAGGTTTACCAGGAAATTGTACTCCATAATAAGATGTTCTTTTTAGCAAGAGGAATAACAACTAATTTATTTACCAATATGAGGAGGGAATGGTCATTGGATTGAATCACCTTGTATAACCTAATTACTAGGAATTGTAATTCTAAGCAATCATGAGTTTTTTGTACTAACTTAGATTCGGTGCTTCCTTGTATTTTACATAAACAGTATTAATGAAATATTTTATCTTTCAAACAAAATACTCAGATACTAGACAAAAAATATTGCACCTATATATAAAAATATCATAGTTTATTACAAAAAAGTAACACATACAGCTTAAAATCATGTATATTATAACTGAGTACAAAGAATATCATGGTTTAATACAAACTATACAAGGATATTATAAATCTAATATCACGCCAATGTATAAAGACTCATACTATCATTCGTTACAGCTAAGTAACAAAAACACATTTAAAATGAGAATAACATGATTGAATACAAAGAATACCATGTCTAAATAATAATTTTATTAATATATTATACATACAATACCATGTCTTTGTATAAAAAATATCATCATTTGTTATAGATAAATAGCAAATACACTTTTAAATTAGAATACCATGACTAAGTGCCAAAAAAATCATATCTGAATACAAACTGTATTAGGATACTATACATCCAATACCATGCCTATGTATTAAAATCCATACCATCATTCATGACTTATAGATAATACCTATGCTTTAAAATGGAAACCAAAATATATTAAGAAACTATACATTTAACACTATAGCTATGTACAAAAAATGCCATAATTCATTATAGATAAATAACACCTTGTCTTTACACATGTGAATACCATGATTGGATATAAGCAATAACGAATATCAATTTACACTATTCTATAATTATATACATCCTATACAATGTGCATTAATGAAAAACATCATTTATTTATATATTAGTAACACATTCACTTATCTAAAGGCAAATTGTGAATAAAACAAATTGGTACATGCTTGTATTCCAAACTATATATATTAAAAATTTTGTTAGACGGAATTAATTATATGCTCATGATGTCAACCATGTTCATGTTGGAATTTTTGGAGGGACACTAGGATACAAATTGGCATATGTTCGTATAGAAAATTGTCCATTATTTGTTTTTTAAGACACAGTTAACTATATGATTATATAGTCAAACATGTTTAAGTTTAAATTTCTAAAGGGCTATTGTGAATGACATAGAATGGCACATTCTTATGTAAGGGATCGTGTCCTTTTGGTTATTATTAGAAATAATTAAGTACATTCCATATGGTTTTATTCATATTTGAATTTTTAAAGGAATAATCTGAAAGACCCAGATTGACAAATGCCTATAACAAAGATTCTATAAGGATACATGAATGTGGTCTTCTTTTAATCTCCCAAATAGATAAAAATCCGATTGCATCCTGAATGCACATCAAAGAAACAATAGAATATGTGTTCAACTTCTTAATCATTTTATCCACAAACAATAAACGAAAGTGATCATTCTTAGTCATCATGTTGTGCTTCCTATAATCAATACATACCCTCCAACATATAACTGTTCAAGTAGAGAATAATTCACCTTTTTTACTTTCCATCACCATTGTCTCTCCTTTTTTCGGTACGCATTGTACTAGACTTACCCATTCACTATTCGAAATAGGGTAATTAATACTTGCTTCTAAAAGCTTTACTGCCTCTTTCTTGACCACTTGTTTCATATAAGGCTTTAGTCGTCTTTATCTCTCCCTCTCCGCCTTATAACCTTCATCAAAATTGATCCTATGTTTCCCTATATTAGGACCTATGCCTCTTATATCTAAAATTTGTCATCTCATAGCCCTCATCCTCTTTCTAATTGTCTCTAACACTTTCTTTTCTTGTTTCGCATCCAGCTTGTTTGAAATTATGATGGGTACGACATGATCCTCACCTAGAAAGGCATATTTAAGGTATGTGAGTAAGGGTTTTAACTATAGAATGGGTAGTTCTGAATGAAAGGTGGCATGGGTGCTTTTGTCCTTACTAAGATTTCCTATTTTAGTTTCTTACCTAACTCCTCCTCCTCCTCCTCTAACTTTTAATCATCTTCTACATCCTCAATATCAATGTCTTCTTTATATTTCTCCTCTTGTCTTTTACATACTCATCAACTATATCAATTTTCATACAAGTGTTGCCCTCCTTTGGATTCTTCAATACCTTACTCTTGTTGAACTAAACATTTTTATCACCAATTTGAAGAATCAGTTTTCCTTCAGATACATCCACTAATTCTCTTCTTGTATTCATGAATGTTCTACCAAGAATTAATGTATAGTTTTGATCCTTTTCAACTTCTAGCACTATGAAATTCATAGGAATAATAAACTTGTCCATTTTGACTAGCATGTCCTCTACCACGCCAAACAATTTCTTTATTGATTGGTTCGCAAACTAAATAAGCGTGGATGTTGGCTTCACATCTCCTAGCCCTAATTTCATGAAAATAGTTAAAAGCATAAGATTAATGCTTGCATCTAAGTTACAAAAACATTTAAAAATTATAAATACCAACTACATAGGATATAGTAAAACTCCCCGAATATTTTATTTTTAAGGGTATGTGGCTAATAATTATAGAGTTACAACTCTCAGTTAAAGAGACCATTTGATTGCACTCCCAAGTTCGCTCATTTGATAAGATATCTTTGAGAAAGTTCGCATACTTAGGAATGTTCTCCAGAGTTTCCACAAAGGATAAGTTAATTTGTAATTTCTTCAACTTCTTTAAAAACTTTGCAAATTGAGCGCCCATTTGATTCTTCTTCAGCATTTAAAGAAATGAGATCTTTAGAACACATAGAAGGGAGAGACTTATAGTGGTTCGTCCTTATCCTCCTTATCTTGGCTTCTTTCTTGGGTGGGTTAGCCTTCTTTTCAGTTAGTTCTTCCAACTTTTTCCCACTTTTAAGTTTGATGGCTTCCAGTTACTCCCTTGAATTAGACTCTTTATTACCCAGGAGACTCTCTACACTTCATATAGATAATGCATTTGCTAGTTGCACCACTTAAACCTCCAAATTACATATGGAAGTAGAATGATTCTTCCCAATTTGGTCTAACTTAGCTTCCATCCTTTTTTGACTCTCATCTTGGCTTATGAACTTGGAAATCAACATATCCATTAGCTTGTCAATCTTTGCTTCCAGTGACCTAAACCTAACTTATTGAAATCCTAATGTTTTGTGCTCTCGTTTGATTTCTTGCATTATTAGATCAAGAGGAATTTGAATGATTCTTTCACCCTATATTATAGGTATTTGCGTAAGGGTTATTACCACCTTGACCTAGTTGTGCTCCAGTGAAATTTAGTTGTTCCATATTGTTGCTATCCACAAGGAAGTAATTAGTTGTAACATGGCCTTCTTGACCGCACAATTCACATCCATATTATATCACCTTTAATGGACTAGAAGAAGTGGCTTTCATGTTGTTTATTAGCTTTGCCAGGTTCGCTACTTCAACTTGTAATGTTGCTACTAAATCAATAACAAACACTACCTTCTGATCTTTGAAGATTGGTTGTTGTTTGCTCCTCTCCATTTGTAGACAACTATTATTTGTCATGTTCTCTAATAAATCATATGTAACATCTACTATCGTCCTCATCAATAAACCACCAACTGTTGTGTCAATAGTATCTCTTATAGGTAGATTGACTCCATTGTAGAAGGTTTGCAATAGGAACTCTTTGGGTAAGTTATGGTGAGGGTAGTTCCTTTGTAACTCCTTAAATCTTTCCCACAGTTCGTACAATGATTCCCCTTCACTTCACTGAAAATTTGTTATCTCATTAGTGATCCTTATAATCTTCATTAAGGAGAAGTACTTAGCCAAAAAGGTTTGTACCAATTGCTTCCATGTCGTCATGTTTTTTGGGTTAAGAGATTTCAACCATGCAATGAATTGTTTCAAAGCCGAGCCGAATGGAATCTTGATTCGATCTTTAAGTGTTAATGGAAATAACTCATCCTTGTTGCATCCTCTGATAACTCATCTATTTAAATATATCACATATCTCCAATAAATTGGAAAAATGAGCATTGGGATCTCACTGGCCAATTTATAAAACTGGATATTGGTTTGCAGAATGTTCAGCAAAGTTGGTTTAATTTCAAAATTATTTACCGATGGTCTAGCAATCCCTTATTGATTAGCATTAAACCTCAACCTCTTAAAGTTTATAAGTTTTTGTAGTCCTCCTTAGTTCCCTTCTTTTGGAATTGATCTTTTTATAACTTTTTGGCGTCTTACTTTTCAAATTTTCCTCTATTGTTTGGTAATGTCAAAAACTTGTGTATCCATGAGTTTGTTAGAACTCCTTATTGTTCTTATGTTTATACAACTACAATTACACAAGAAAAGTGTTAAATTCCTTAAAGCAAAGTAACTTAAATTAAGATAGATTCTAAATTTACGAGCCTCAGCTATGATGCTAAAAACTTGTTTGTTTGATTTTTTCCCTAAATCTATCTATACTGTAAGTATACGGGTTGTATCTTTATAGTATAAATAATATCGTTTCCACGAAGATTGTTATTAGACACCTAACAATTTTTGTAAAAATTTATTTAAGTTAAACATTATAATAATGATATCAATTTAGGAATTACTTCTATCCTTATAGTTATGATTATCATCTCTCAAGATCTAACCAAGTAATCTCAATTAAAATATATACAAGAATTGAATTGTGACCTCTCGATCTCTTAAAATTTTTGCTAGCTATCCGATTGGATATGAAGCTATACTATGTGTAACATCCCGTTTCCAGAGAACGGGTCGGACCAGAGAAACGGGTCCAGGTGTGGTAAATTACCACATCTCA
>JANIIA010000004.1:14507774-14530934 GCA_027478495.1 Erythroxylum alaternifolium | reverse complement strand
AAAAATTCACTATTTGCTACTTATGTGCATATATGAATGCATGAATATGTCAATGCAATATTTAACACTCCTAACCCTTTCCAAATTACCAATATACCCTTCTCATAAGTGAGGGGATGTTACAAAAATGAGATATTATACAAATGTCATTCTCTTTGACCTATGATTTCTATCAAATTTATGTCTCAAATCACCTGAGTCTTTTGCCCTTCATGCCCATGGAAGCAATCAATATAGTAATCCTAACCAAAAAATAGTCCTTGACAATCATTTAATAGTCAAACCAACTAGACTTATATGAAGTTTCCACTCCTTAAAGGATTAAACTGAGCACAAAAAAGTTTTAATGTCCAAAAATCGAAAAAAGTCAAATATTTAACTTTAGAGGAACAAAACAATAATTGTAATTTGAAAAGGGACAAAACAACAAACTTGGATGTCTAGATTCAGAACAAAATTTTACAGCAGAAATACAAATCTTAAATTAGGAAAGCCAAACCCTAATAACTGCAAGCATATTGGAATTAAGGATAATTCTGACGTTTCTGTTAGGATAGAAGTAGTCAAAGCAGTTGAGATTTTTTAGGAGATTTTTAGGCTAAGAATTATCTTTTATCTCAAGTAGTTAAGATAAGAATTATCTTTTATCTCAAGTAGTTAAGATTTATGCGTAGCTTGTACTACCTATTTAAAGCCTCTAAACTATTCCAATAAAGTATCGATTTTGCTTCCAATTTTTTTTCTTGCTTTGTCAAAATCTTTAATAAAATTGATATCAAAGTCAGTTTCCTTCAAAACTAGGAATTATTTCAAGTCAATTTCACACACAAGCATGGTTGCCAATGCGGGTATTAATGTTTCTCAGCCACAAATTTCGCTTTTCAAAGGAGACTTGTACGAATTTTGGAGCATCAAGATGAAGACATTGTTTCGATCCCAAGATCTCTGGAACTATATCGAAATAGGTTATGAAGAAAATGAAGAAGATGAGACTTATAACAAAGAGCATCATAAGCGAGACACCAAAGCACTCTTTTGCATCCAACAAGCAGTAGATGAGTCGATTTTTTCAAGGATAGCAGTAGCTACCATAGCCAAACAAGTATGGACCATACTCAAATTGAATATCAAGGTTCCTTCAAGGTAATTGCTATCAAATTACATTCACTAAGGTGTGATTTTAAAATTTCCTTCATGAAAAATAACGAATCTGTGCTTGATTTTTGGAAAGAGTTTTATCTGTTGTAGGATAAATGAGATCTTATGAAGATCAAATATCAAACAAAATAGTGGTTGTTAAAGTAAGGAGATTCGTTATTTCGCTCCTTGTCTAGCACACAACTTGTTGAGTGTCGGTCAATTGATTGAATCTGGTTACGTGGTGGTATTTGATGATAGTAAATGCACGGTGACACACAAAAACACTAGTAAAATTCTTGATTGTGCTCATAGGTCATCAAATCGTATGTTTGCTCTTGACTTTACTGAAAGAATAGAAATAGCCATAGTGAGTAAGACTTTTAGAAAAAGTGAATTATGACTTAACGATATGGCCATCTGAACATTATAGGGCTGCAACTACTAAAGAACAAACAAATGGTGAGTAATCTTACCATTATTAAGCCATTGGAAAAGGTCTGTGAAGGATGCATGGTCAGAAAATAAACAAAGCAATCCTTTCTGATAGGAAAATCAAAGAGAGCTGAAGATATTCTCGAACTCATCCATGTTGATCTATATGGTCCCATGAGGATAGAATTGTTAACTGGCAGCAAATATTTCCTCCTATTTATTGATGATTTTAACAAGATGAGTTGGGTATATTTCTTGAAGCACAAATCAGAAAGTTTTGAGTGCTTCAGGAAATTCGAGACACATGTGGAAAAACAAAGTGGAAAAGTTATAAAAGTGCTTTATACTGATTGTGGAGGTGAGTTCACTTCAAAAGATTTTGATGCTTTCTGTGATGAATAGGGAATAAAGAGGCAACTCACAACCCCATACACTCCCAAGCATAATGGTGTAGCTGAATGCAAGAATTGAACCGTCGTGGAGATGGCTCGATCCATGCTTAAGCAAAAAGGAATGCCAGATAGTTGTTGCTGCTGTACACCTTTTAAATATTTCACGGACTAAAGCAATATGGAATCAAACTTCCTATTAAGCATGAAGTGGAAGCAAGCCCTCGATAAGTCATCTATGAGTGTTTAGGTGCATCTGTTATGTCTTGCTTACAACTGAATGACATAAACTAGGTGGGAAGTTACGAAAACATATATTTATTGGCTATTGCACTTATTCAAAGGCTTATCGGTCGTATGATCCCTTAAGTAGGAAGATTATCATTAATCGCAATGTCATAATTGATGAGTAGGCCAGTTGGGATTGGGAAGCCAAAGATAGTAGCCAAACTCCTTAAGTTGAGACTAAAGAAGAACAAACTATCTTTAAACAAGTGGAGAATGAAGAAGATGATCTGGAAGGATCAAAAATTTCAACTCCAAAAAAAAAAAACAATTCATCTGAAGAGTCCCTTCCTAAAAGATCATTTCTAATAGGGTCAGTTCAGCTACGCAGAAGTGAGTGTGGGAGAATTCCTTGTTGATTTGAAATTGAGGGAGAGGCTACTTCACCATTGGTTTTATTTGCTAGGGATCCAATAATAGTGGAAGAAGCTATGGAAAAGCAAGAATGGAGAGATGCAATAGAAGATGAATTACTGTCCATACAACACAATCATATGTGGGAGTTAACTGATCTTCTAAAAAGTAAAAATGTAATCTGTTTAAAGTGGATTTTCAAGACAAAGTCTTTGGCAAACAAAAGTGTTCAAAAACATAAAGCTATGCTAGTGTTAAGAGGTTTTACGCAGCAACTGGGAATCGACTACGAAGAAATATTCTCTCCAATAACACGGTTTGACACTGTGCGAATAATTTTAGCGGTAGCAGCTCAAAAGCAATGGAAGGTATACCAGTTCGATATTAAATATGTTTTTCTAAATGGATAATTAAAGGAGGAGGTATATGTAAGCCAGCAACTAGGTTTTGAAAGTAAGACCGAGTAAGATAAGGTACTTCGTTTACAAAAAACTCTTTACAGGCTTAAACAAACACCACATGCTTGGTATAGTAAGGTCGACGAGTTCTTCCACAAGAATGGGTTTAAAAGGAGTCCTTATGAGCCAACTCTTTATGTAAAAAGACAAGGTACAAATGACTTACTCATCGTGAGTCTTTATGTTGACGATATGATCTATACTAGCTCGTCCTTGTAGTTTATATGTGAATTTCAAGCATTAATGAAAAAGATGTTTGATATGATTGATTCGGGAGAATTGCAATATTTTTTGGGAATGAAAATCATTCAAACTCATGAAGGAATATTCATGTCGCAAAAGAAATATGTGGAGGACACATTGAAGAAATTCAATATGCAGGGGTACAAGATTGTTGCAACGCCAATGAATATCAATGAGAAATTGAAGTCAGATGATAACACGATATTGATAGAACCAAGAGACTACAAGAATTTTGATTGGAAGATTAATTTATCTTACTCATTTCTGTTGGTGTCTTATCTCGATTTATGTATACTCCAAGGAGTCATCATTTTGGAGCCGCAAAGAGAAATCTACAGTACTTGGCAGGAACTAAGAACTACAAAATTTGGTTTTACAAGACAGAGGGCTTCAGCCTTAAAGAATTCACCGACAACGATTAGGTCAATTTTGTGGAAGATAGGAGAAGTAAATTCAGTAACTGTTTTGTCCTTGGCACCGCTGCCATATTTTGGAGCTCGAAGAAGCAGGTCACAATGGCCTTATCTTCGATAGAAGTTAAGTATGTGGCAGCTACCATAGCAAGTTGTCAGGCAGTATGATTGAGAAGGATTCTTAGTGACTTGGGGCAAGAGCAGACTAAAGTTACCAGTATAAAATGCGATAACAAGTCAACAATGATGTTAGCAAAGAATCTAGTGCACCACAACATAACAAAACACATTGAAATCAAGCATCATTTCATAAGGCAGTTGATTGCCAAAGAAGAAATTCAGCTAGATAATTGTCGAACCGACAAATAGATTGCAGATTTATTGACCAATAGTTTGTCACAAGCAAAACACGAAGAGTTCGGTGCTCGTTTGGGAGTTTCAACGCTCGAATGAAGGGGGAGTGTCGGAATTAAGGATAATTCTCACGTTTCTGCTAGGAAAGAAGTAGTCAAAGTAGTTGAGATTTTTTAAGAGATCGTTAGGCTAAGAATTATCTTTTATCTCAAGTAATTGAAATTCATACGTGGCTTGTACTGCCTATTTAAAGTCTCCAAACTATTCTAATAAAGTATCGATTTTGCTTCCAATTTTCTTTCTTGCTCTGTCAAAATCTCTGACAAAGTAGTCATCATCTCAAAATCACTAACCTCAAACGTGGGTCTCCTCGATTGCATGCAAGTCAAAAACGTGTTTTTGACTTGCATGCTTTCTAATGGAGAATAAAAAGAGGTGAATTTGGTGAAGCAAGAGCAGTCGTGGTTGCCAGAAAAATATGACGAAGGCTCACAACTAGAAACCAAGTGACAAGCGACAAGCGATAGACGGTCAGAAAGAGAGACATAATGAGAAGCTAAGGCCTAGAAGAGTGGAGAATAGAAGGGAGTGTTAAAAGCCTAAAACTCTAATTTTTTAATTTAGGATATAAATTTCATCAATATTTAATTTAAAAAATTGAATTAATATAATTAATTAAATATATTGATAATTAGTCAATAAAAAATTTTAAAATATTAATTTTTATATAAAATTTAAAGTTTAAAATTACACCAATAAAGTAAAGATATGTAATTTGTTCATTTATTTGAAAAAAGAAAAGGAAAAATATAATAAAAAGAGAAGCGAGATAAAGTTTAAACCGTAAGTGTATGCCAGCTATTCAACCCACCGAACGTTGAATATAAAGATAGCAATTCTGGCTCGACCCGACCCTTGATCTGCCCATTTTTCAGAAACGACACTTTTTTTATTAAAATGACGTCGTTTTGAATTTTTCTTTCAAAAATAAATAGACGGGTCGGTTCAGCTTAATCGGCTCATAGCCCGTCGGGCCATAGCAGGGGCCACGGGCCAATTAGCTCATTAGCGAGCTGGCCCATGGGCCATTATAAGAGAGACCGACTCGGCCTGATAGTAGCCCAGGCCCGACCTGACATATTCACATGCCTAGTTGAATGCTCGTAGCCAAATAGCCCGAGCGGCTGTCTTCTTTACCCTTTTTTGGCGGCAAAATCTCTACATATTCACTTAGTTAATCACCCGATTCCGGAAGTTCCTGTTGAATTATTTTTATTTTGGCCGGCTAAATTGTTTCGTTTGATTTCTAGGGTTTGATTAGTAATGTTCAATTCCTCCGATTAAAGAGTGTGGCATGGAAGAAACGAAGCCAGTTGATTCTCCGACTATTAGAGCCATAAACAAAGGCGTTGTTTACAGAATATGCGCCGGCCAAGTGATCTTGGACCTCTCGTCGGCGGTGAAAGAGCTGGTAGAGAACAGCTTGGACGCTGGAGCCACTTCCATCGAGATCGTTTTGAAAGAGTACGGCCAGGAGTGGTTCCAGGTCATCGATAATGGTTGCGGCATTTCTCCGAACAATTTCAAGGTGTTTGTTTCTGTTTTCATTTTTTCTTTCTCTCGAGGTTGTGTTTCGCATATAATTCCAAAGTCTGATTTATTTTTACAGGTCCTTGCACTTAAGCATCACACCTCAAAACTGGCGGATTTTCATGATCTTCAGTCTTTGGCCACATTTGGCTTCAGAGGGGAAGCATTGAGTTCGCTTTGTGCATTGGGAGATCTGACTGTTGAAACGAGGACGATAAATGAGTCGGTAGCGACACACCTGAGTTATGATCATACTGGAGTGTTAACATCTGAGAGAAAGACGGCACGTCAAGTTGGTACAACTGTTACTGTTAAGAAGTTGTTCTCTAATTTACCTGTCAGAAGCAAAGAATTTTGCCGTAATATACGCAAGGAATATGGGAAGCTGATCTCTTTGCTGAATGTGAGCATTTTCCTCTGTTGGTTGTAACTTACCTTAATTATCTGATATTGCCTACTACTTTGAGGGTCACTGTCATTAGTTCATTGCTTTTGTATCAATTAGGTAGTTGAAAATGAAAGCACTAATTTCTGTGATAGTGCATGAAACTATATAATGCTGTGACGTTATGTCTTCCTATATTATTTCCTCTTTGCTGTTTACTGTTATTGATAGCTTCGTCTTTTAAAGCATGGATTGCTTTTCGTTGACGTTAATGAATAAAATGAATCATTTCTGTGTGAATTTGCACCTGAAGTTTTAATTGGTTTTCTAAGCTGAATGTTCATGGGAATGTACAGTAGTTTTAATTGGTTTTCTAAGCTGAATGTTCATGCAAATGTACTGTAGCCGTTATTGTTTTAAATGATTGACGTATATATATATTTTCATATTTTAGGCATATGCTCTTATTGCCAAGGGTGTTCGATTAGTCTGCACCAATGCAGCTGGGAAAAGTGCTAAATCTGTTGTTCTGAAAACACAAGGTAGTAATTCCCTAAAAGATAACATCATAACAGTATTTGGCATGAGCACCTTCAGCTGCTTAGAGCCTGTGTATATACAGTTGTCAGATGGTTGTAAGGTTGATGGCTTCCTTTCCAAGTCTGGACAGGGTTGTGGTCGCAGTTTGGGAGATAGACAATTTTACTTTGTAAATGGTCGACCAGTTGACATGCCAAAAGTCAGCAAGCTGGTGAACGAGTTATATAAAGGGGCAAACTCCCGGCAATATCCCATTGCCATCATGAAATTCACTGTTCCAACCAAGGAATGTGATGTCAATGTAACTCCAGATAAAAGGAAAATATTTTTTTCTGATGAGAGCTCCATATTACTAGCTCTAAGGGAGGGCTTGCAGCAGATTTATTCTTCAAGTAATGCGTGCTACTCTGTTAACAATTTTGACGAGTGTGCTGGCCCAACAAATCATTCTCAGTCATATTCTCCTCATGATAAGTCTTGTTTATTGTCAAAGCAACTACCTGCTGGTGACAGTGATTCTGGTGATATTCAAACTGAGGAGCACATTCCGCAGGACAGTAGTCCTCTTAAAACTGGCCAAGATAGATCTCATTCCCTGCATATTGACAGAACATTTGTCCCAGATATTGATGAAAAGCTCAAGATGAAGGACTTCACTCTTAGATTGCATGACATTAAGAAGACTGATAATTTATTGAAGAGTAACAGTAGACAACTCAAAACTCATGTGGTTGATATAACTGAGGAAAATGCTCCACCCCCTTTTAAAGTCACCGAGTTAGATACCTATAGAAGTAGAAACACTATTAGTACCTCCTCCTCACTTCAGTCAACACTTAATAAGTTTTTAACCATAAATAAGAGAAAGCAAGAAGATACCAGTGCAGTACTATCTGAAGTTCCAGTCCTAAGAAATCAAACTCTTCACTGTCAACCCACAGAAAATAATTTTGTCAACCATTATTTGGATAGAGAATTTTCTGATAATCATCATCAGATTGAGGATTTTGGTGAAGTGAGCGAGGCACAGCCGTCCAAATACCTCAGAGTGGATACAAATAATGATAAATTTGGGAATTCACCCCCTTCAAGTGGGAATAAAAAAGGTGGAAACCCTGAGGAGGTTTGTGCCATAAACTTTTCTGCATTTAGTTTTTTCTTTAATGTTAACGAATATCTTGATAATAACTTTTTATGCTTTAAGGAGATTAATGTAATAGGAAGATTGGAGGAACATGTAAATGTGTTGGGACTTCTTGTAATTTTGCCTTTCTTAACCTTTTTTTAACTTAATGTCCAGGACCCTGCTCAAATGGAAAAACCATTACTTCTTACTAGTATGGCATCAGTTGCTTCTCCTAGCAAATCTCTTGATGAAATATGTGACGATCCTATCATCAGAACTCCTCCAATACAATCCAATTACTCAGTCATAGATCCTTCAGTGTCTTCTTCGCAAAAGATATGTTCCAAACTGCAATTTAGTTTGAGAGACTTGACGACAAGGAGGCAGCAGAGGTTGCTGAGGTTACGGTCTAACTGTTTTTCTGGAGTCATGAAGATCCAAAGGTATGAAATAGGATCAACTTAGGAAATTGGTGATTCATCTAGACATTAGCTTACCTGGTTTCTAATGCAGCCACAGGAGCTATGCTGCTGCATCACTGGAACTTTCTCAACCAGACAATGAGGAGCGAAAAGCTGGAGCTCTAGCTGCAGCTATTACTGAGTTGGAAAGACTTTTCAAAAAGCAAGACTTTTGTCATATGAAGGTTGTCCTTCATTGAACAATTACTTTTTCCTTCCTCAAGTTTGTTAATGGTATCTTTGATTGTCTCGGTGGCATTATTTCCATTTTGTCTATGTGTAGGTAATTGGGCAATTCAATCTTGGATTCATCATTGGAAAGTTGGATAATGATTTATTCATAGTTGATCAGGTATCTTTTTTGTGGATTGGAATACTCTTTGTTCCTCTGTCTGTAGTTTCTATCCCCTTAACAGTTTGAGTTAAAAAAGCAGATGTCCAGTTTTCTGTAATCAAATGTGTTCTTGTGAAACAATTTGAATTTTCTCATAGCATTTCTTCATTTTTTTCAGCATGCTGCTGACGAGAAGTACAATTTTGAGCGACTATGTCAATCAACCATCTTGAATCAGCAACCATTACTTCGGTAATGAACTGATGATCTGTTACAATTTTTAAATTACTAAATTGAAATTAAATGAAATTCTGGTGATATTCATGACCTTTATTACAGATTTCTACATCAATTTATCTTTTTTTAGAAGTAGCTATCTAACATGCATAATTGTTTGATCCCTTCTTTGTTTTCCATCTATGGAATCTTTGTTCCTTTCTAAGGTATAAGGGTGTATTAGTAACGGTGGATCAAGAACAATATAACATGTTTCAGCTTTTTGCCATCACAATATTACGTGGTTCCTTTCTCGTCTCCAGAAAGTCTGTATTAGTAACGGTGGATCAGGAACAATATAACACGTTTCAGCTTTTTGCCATCACAATATTACATGGTTCCTTTGTTGTCTCCAGAAAGTCTGTATTAGTAACGGTGGATCAAGAACAATATAACACGTTTCAGCTTTTTGCCATCACAATATTACATGATTCCTTTGTCGTCTCCAGAAAGTCTTAATGACTGGTGTTTGGGTATCATGTGTAGGACACTTGAACTGGAGCTATCTCCAGAAGAGGAAATAGTTGCTTCGATGAACATGGGAATAATCAGGTAAAATACATTCCATGCTTCACGAATTCTCTTTTCTCACCGATTTTTGTTTCATTGTGATTTTTCAACTAAACCAGTTATAAAAATTATTACAAGATCATCCATGGTATGCTGATGACTTGGGTATGGTTTTCCCAATTTGTCAGGAAAAATGGATTTACTCTCGAAGAGGATCTACAGGCACAACCTGGACGCCGCTTCAAACTGAAAGCTGTTCCCTTCAGCAAGAACACAACTTTTGGAGCTGAAGGTAAGCCTTTTTCTTTTTGATTATCCTTCCAATTGTATATGATACAGGAAACTTATGATCTGCTGCCGAGTGTGACAATTGTTTTGGACATAAAAACCAAAAAACATCTTTGATTTACACATAATATGCCTGGGATTGCGTTCATGTGATTACATATTTTTCTGTGCATATACGATGATATCAGATCCATCTTTTGTGCTTCTGATGCATTTAGTTACCCCCCAAAGGGCTATATACACCATAACCATGTAAATAAAGGCAGTCTCATTGCAACAACTTTCTTGACATCTGTGTGATTGGAAGGTAGGGAAAGAGCTTTCTTTCCAATTATTGAAAAAACATTCTTAGGGAGAACTGTCTAATTCGCTGCTTGATTGAGATTCAGATGCATATATTCTGTCATGACTAAGTTGTTTAGCTAATGACCTCGTATATTTATTCCTCAATTTTTTGTTGGTCAAAATGTCATGATCCTGTTGTCTTCCTTTTGAGGATGGGTGAAACAAAATGCCTTTGAATTGGGGACAGCCCTTTGAATCTTGCAGCAGTTAATCTGAGTAGTCTACTGGAAAATATCTTTTGGAACAGATGTCAAAGACCTGATTTCTACTCTTACGGATGGTCAAGAGGAATGCTCAATAATTGGCAGTTACAAAATGGACACTGCTGATTCTGTCTGCCCATCAAGAGTTCGTGCGATGCTCGCATCACGGGCATGCAGATCCTCTGTCATGATCGGAAATGCCTTGGGGAGGAATGAGATGCAGAAGGTAATACCTGATAGCACCCCTTGTTCCTAGAGATGTTCTGTCTGTGAAACGAGTTCATCATGCATATTTGAGAGAGAACAAAATTTTGATATTCGTATTAGGTGAATGAATCTTTTAAAAATCCTTCTTACATTGTTTCAATCCAACACTTTTTAGGCATTGTATTTATCCTATTCACTACGATTGTGATGTTACTTGAGAAAGATATCATTGCAGAAAAAGTTGTAGTCATCTGTTCTTCATCCGCAGATACTAGAGCACTTGGCAGACTTGAAGTCACCTTGGAATTGCCCCCATGGTAGACCAACTATGCGTCATTTGGTTGATATGACATCCGTCTACAAGAAATATAAAAATGAAGCAAACATTGAACTCTTTCCTTAACTGACCGGACCGGTGCTCTTCTTAAAGTTATTACCGTGTAAAGATTCAAAGTTCGTGTAACAGAAGTTTCTGTTAGAATGAGGTTAGGCATGACAATGTTGTCTGTAGTTAATTGTTTTGATAGATATATCCTAACCCTCAAATCCACTCGGCAAGACTCAGTTTTGTAAAACTGAGTTGAATAGACCTCAATTTTGTAATAGTCCATTGTTTGTATATTGATCAATTGTTCTGCTATTTCCAAGTTTGCCTCTGTGAATTCTTTTCACTTTGCTTTGTTTTATGAATTATGAATGCCTTTCTCCATAATTTTAAAAGGGGAATATAAATTTCTATATGAGCTATTTTTATCACAGAAGTCTATAAAACATTTATAATCAAGAAAAAGCATTATCAAATTCCAAATCTTGTTAAAGCTCTAGATCATAAAGCAAAGGAAAAAGGATTTAAAAACTCAACAAATCGGGTCATCTATTGGAGCCGACCCGATTCACTCTTCCTAATTACCTTTAAAATGACTCAAATTCCCTACCCAGCTAGTTCAAAGTCCGTCTGTGTGTTCTAGTGCCTGTTCTTTTTATCTTCCTGCTCCGAGCAACCCGCTGCCACTGAAAGTTCAAAGTTAGTATCACTTAGCAAAGGCTTCTCACTTCTCTAACTCTACTTTTGTGGGTAACAACTGTTACATACCGCTCGGGGTTAGATTTTTTAGTCGTTGACGTTTTCTTCCTTTATTTTTGTGATTTTAGCTGATTTAACTGACTTTACCTTGACACTTTACTCTCCCTCTCACAGGAACGTCCCTTTTGTTTCCCAATACTAAAAGATGGTAAAGATCCCAACTTTTCGTTGCGTCTCTTATTGTTGTTTGGATTTTCTATTCCTTTTTGCGTTGTTTCGAACAATTTTTTTTTTAATCTCAGGTTGTTATTTTTATGGTTTCGTGTACTAATAATTTGTTTATGTTCTCTTTGATCATCTTTGGCTAAACTTTTTCTTTTTTTTTCTTACGCCAGCTGCCTCTTTCTCTTCTTAAGACGGCACAAGGCCATCCCATGGTAAGAGATCCTCCATTATTGCGTCGACTTTCATGTGGACTCTGTTTACCCTATTGATTTACTGCGTCAGACTCTGTTTACCCTTTTGTCATGTTTTCTGCAGCTTGTAATTCTTGGTGGTTGTATCTTGTAACAGTTGGTGGAACTGAAAAATGGGGAGACTTACAATGGGCATTTGGTCAATTGTGATACTTGGATGAACATCCACCTACGTGAAGTTATCTGCACCTCCAAAGTACCGTATGCTTTTCTTGTAAGTTTGTCTTGCTGTTGAGGACTAGCTTACAGTTTAACTGGCTTATGATGTAGGATGGAGACAGTTTTTGGCGAATGCCTGAATGCTATATCCGTGGAAATACTATAAAGTATCTTCGAGTGCCTGATGAGGTAATATCCTTTACGAGATGTTAACATGTGGCAATAGGTTCACCATGGAAGTAGTAACTTTTGTATTTCTGGAAAAAAAAATGATGTTATTATCAAATATAAAGTTCTGATAATGCTTTGAGGCTGGAATTTATTGATTGTTGTGTACCATCTGCATAGTCTTATATTCCAATCGCTCATTCTCCCTCAAGTGATATAAACAGCAGAAAGACCACCTGCTTGAATGTTCATCTTAGATGCCACTGATCATTAAATTGATGAAACTTGTCATAGATATCCGTACTTGATTATAGATACTGTATTTTTTTTTCCGGCTACCTTCTAGGATGTTGATTGTCGCAGAAGATTTTTGTACAAAGTACATATTTTCAACATTGTTGGCTTTTTTGGTGCTAGATGGTGCTCTGTCTTTTAAAATCTATTCTGCATGTAATCTTTTTGCTTTCACATAACAGGTTATTGATAAAGTGCAAGAAGAAGCCAAGAGTCGTGCAGGTTAGTTTCCTTGTTTAGCAATATGTTCTTGTTCGATAACATGCAACTATTTCTTGAAAGGAACATTTCTTAGTTCATATTATCACTTGCGTTGTTTTGGGCTTAAAAGTAATTTGCTTAGTCATGCTGTATGTGCTTCCAAGTTTTATTTGCTTTAATTCTTCCCTTCTCTTCTTTGCTTTCATTTTTTCGTACTCTGAGAAAAAGGATCCAGCAAGTTTGGTTTTCTTTTTCCCGTCCATCAATGCTTAAGCAGTCTAGTTAACAAGTAAATTATCTATTTCAGATCGGAAGCCACCTGGTGTAGGAGGGCGTGGAAGGGGGAGAGGTAGAGAGGACGTTGCTGGTGGAAGGACAGCAAAAGGTATTGGGCGAGGCCTTGATGATGGAGTTGCTAAGGGTGGAGGCAGAGGAAAAGGTGGTCCAGGTGGAAAGCCTGGTGGGAACAAAGGTAATTTGATATAGGAATAGGAGGAAACTGTTAATACGCAATGTTATGTATTTATTCATTTGCACTTCTCCTTTTCCGATTAAAAGTTATTGAAGCCGCATGTTTCATTTTGGTGGTAGGTGCAGGGCGAGGACGGGGCTGATGGATGAGTTTTTTTCCCAAACTTGGGCAAGTTTGCTAGTTTTATGAAGCATTTTGCGCCCAATGCCAATCACTTTGCACAATCAATTGTTGATTTTGAGTTTTAATTATAGGAGAAACCAAATATATGAGATGGGATTGTGGTATCTTTCCCTAGAGTCTGATCTGCTTGTAGTCGAGTTTTAATGCTTCTAGTTTATGCATTTTAGACATTACTATTGTGTGATTTAACGTTATGGTGGCTTAAAGTTAGATCCCTTGCACGGTTTAAATTCTTGCTGCCATTGATTGAATTTGGTCTATATATGCACTATCAAATGGAGTCACCGGTATACCTTGTGGAAAATGGAATAGGAAGCCATGTTAAACGTACGAGGTACATTTTCCAAACCTTTGTATTTGCACTTCATAACAATATTCAGTACTTGACGCGTACAAGATTTGAACTAACAATGCATAGAAATATTAGTACGGACTATGCCTATTTTTCTTGCGATTCTTGGGTGATTTCATAACCAATGAACTTGAGATCCAAGCTCGGTTAATCTCAGAAGAATCATCTGACAACCAGCAACATAAACGGCCGTCTTCACCGCCTGTCCATCCAAACAGGCCATGACTTTGCGCAGGCAATACACTTCTTACAACCCCCTTATGGCCACCCATTAGAATTGCCTCTGCCGATCCTATTGCTTTCTCCCCCCTATAATTGACCGGGAAATAACCCAGGGCACCATCATTGGTGCCACCAATTACCCATAAACATTCACCTTCTCCCGGCTTGTGACAGTCGACGAAATAATCAACCTGCCAAGGACAAAGGGACTATCAAACTTGTGCTTCATAATAACAGATTCATACCCAAATATGCAAACTGATAACAACAAGAAATCCAACTTTAATGAAAATGTAATGGCTGTACTCTTTCTCCAGTTGATGTACAGAACTTGAAGAATATTAGACGATAAAATCTTGAACTCAGAGACGTTGAGAAACATGTTTGTCTATTTGTACTTGAAATGAATATGTTCTCCAGAGATTTTAAAGGTCAAATAATACTAAATGAAAAACAGAGTTCCCAACTGGAATTTAGGGGAAACTCAAAGGTGAATTGTTAAGTTCAAATTTTCAAAACTGTTAATATTGTCCCGCGGTATAGGGTTATTTCAGCAATAGCTCACATACATATGATTGGAACAATATTAGTATGTGCAGAGGCTAAGTACTACAGTCATGCTACCAGAGACAGGGGGGATTGAAACCTACAAACTATAATGCAAAAATATGCCCCTATATGTAGATAACAAAACCTATCATCCTAATACCCCACAGATACAGCAAACTGTAAAATTTGCAAACGAAGGCAAGGAACATATGGAGTTTATCATTGTAGATTTTACAGGAGAAATCATACATGGTTTAGTGCCCAACTCTCTGAGGCTAAAGAACGGGCTTCTTCTAAGTTAGCCTCATTTATTGAGTTCTTCCAATCCCAAATGCTGGAAAGGAAGAGAAAAAGAAGTTAAATATCAATTGTGCATCTCAAACAAAAGGCTATCACGTAGTGCAACATGCGTGCATAAAACTGCTAGTGTGAGGAAAATTTCCTATATTGTAAAATATTCAGTCTAGACCAGACTTGGATTTGCTAACATTTCATATAGGAACATAAAAGAATATAAGATTCTTGTTCCGTTGAAAATAGCCAGAAAAAATTTAATTTTACCTTAAACTTTCAATGTGTGTCAAACACCAAATCTTTTGGTAATTCTCTCCAAAAAATCCAACTTTTCCAATTGAAGTTCCCACATTAATCACCTACAGCAATTTGGAAGAGCTATCACAAGAGTTCCTGTTTAAATGTGTTCCATGCATGTGCAGAAACTAATATAGAAAACCTTGCTTGTTGAAAGTATAAGGATAAAGTTAAATACTGCACCAAAAAATCACTTCATGCATAGAAAGAAATCAAAGAGAAATAGCTTTTTCCAGCCACTGGAAACATACCAATCATCTGCTTAAGAACAAAAGGATTTTTTTACATCTATGGCACACGCAAACATGTAACTGAATGAGAAATACAAGCTTGAACTTACTGACTCCAGATGATCATCATCATTGATATCTCCACCAGTGTTAAATACACACATCAGGCCATCAACGGAAGCAGAAACTAGCTTGTTTTGATAGCCAGGTACAAAGTGAACCTATCAACAAAAACAAGAAAATATGATGAGGTTCTAAATCAGGAAATCGAAGTTGCTATTGACATTCTAAACAGAAGCAGTAGCATCCCAGAGCACAACTTGGGACAATGGTTCAATTACGTTGTTCCCAATGCACGTAACCTAACAATCCAGTGGGGACAGACATAAGAACACAGTTTACCTTGCTGCATCTCTGAATTCATATTAAGTGTGCCATGTCGACTATCACCATTTCAAATTCTATGCACACAAGTCAAAGAACGATATCGGTTTTCATTTTTTATTCTTCTCCAGGATAGTATGATAGTTGTGAGTTTCGTAAGATTGAAACTCACAACCAACAATGCAAATCAATTCATAAGATTGAAAAAGTACGCTAACACCTCCTAGCTGTACACTTGGTCATGAAGAAAACATATATAACATAAAACAGATAAAATTTCAACGAGTATCTGGACCTGAGTGACATCATCCACGTGAGATTCTTCCAAACAGGCCACCTGCTTCCTGTTTCTCCAATCCCAGAACAGTATCTAACATAAAACGAGGAGCAAATCAAAAGAAATGTTGCAAGACAATAGAAGAAACAAGAAACAACAGCACATTGCATCTCTGGAAACCAATCTGGATTAAAGATATCACTAATATATCCACAAAGAAGTAGATACATAAAGTTTGAGAATGAAATCAATTATATATCAAACCTGCGATTGACACCCTGCGGCAAGAAGATTCTCGCTAGATCCACCAAAGGAAAAGCTAAAGATCTCTTGAGAACCAGCATGTATGCGTGATACCTGAAGTGTACAAGTACATTTCAAATTCACCAATCCGGACCACTATACAACCACAAATTCAGGTGCATATAAAAGTAAAGAGAGAGAGAGAAACGACCTCCTGGAAAGTTCTACTGTCCCAAGCTCTAATAGTACCATCGGAGGAGCAAGAATGCAAAACATGAGGCGTCGCCAAATTGGAAAAAGAGATATGGTTGACAGTATTAGAGTGACCTCTACACTCTCCTTGATACTGACCTGTCGCCGGAGAGTAGAGCTTGACGGTGTTAGTCGACAGAGAAACAGCCATTGAAGTCCAGTCATCCCTTCAACCAATTAATAACCTAACACACGTTATACGCGATACCTCTCTAACTAATCGTCCAAAAAGTTACCTTTCTTGGTTAATATTTACTAAATATGATAATACAAAGAGAAGCAAGTGATGTTTATTTACTTGGCGGTGATTTGGAAGACGTAGTCGTCTCCAAAGTTGGTTTGGATGGCGTTTCTGAGTCCGAATCGCTTTTTGGGATTCGGGTTTGGATCAAGATGTTCCTCCTCCACCTCCATCTCCGTGGTTGTATCGTCCATGTTTCTGCTTGTTGGTTGTTTGGGAAAGTCAGGGTTTTAGGGCTTTTATCCTCTCTGGTGAAGCTCACGCAAAGACGTACTGACCAAACATTAATAATTTTTGCCTTTTCATCTGAGTTGTACTGATCAATTGACGTACACATAAACATGGTTCCATTTTCATTTCTTATTTTTAACAAATAAATTTATTTAATTGAGATTTCTAATAAAATTTAAAATTAGCTAAATTTTCATTTATTTTATTTTTATTATATTATTAGAGGGTAAATTTTTTTATACTAAATCATTTCTTAACATTTCAAGTTTTATTCTTCAAATAATTTATTAATTTTATTATTAAATATAAAAATATAATTATTATACGTCAATTTTATATAATAAAATATATGTATTATACTATAATGTGTAACTTGTAATTCTATCATAATAACCTTTCAAACTTGTCGTTCAAGAGAAGAGCGGAAAAGATTTGGACTTCCTAATAGTAATAGGCATGAACTCAATCTATCAACTTTCCCGAATGTGGCTTCTCAACTTGGCATCTTCTGTTGGAGTGCCACCTTTAGGTACATTTCTAGAGTTGGAATAAGAAGAGATGATCGGCAAATGTAACCACGTCGTATGATTTATAACGTACAGTTCCATGGAATAACTTATAAACTATGTTAAGACTTATGACATTCATATACTTGCAGGTTTTTGAAGTACAATTACGTAACTTCTCAGTCATCTTGATCTATTATTGAGATCCAACTTTGTATCGCTGATTCATACGTAAATACCAATGATTTAAGTATTTAAATTTTAATTAAATTAATAATTAATTTTATAAGTATAATCAACTAATTAATTTTTATTTAAATATCTTTAATAAAAATACCAACTCAAACCTCCTTAATAACAAATATAATCTCTTTTTTTCTCTAACTTTATTCAATTTTTATATCATATCTAAAACTTGTCTCTTTAAATTCCCCACAATCCTTAACTCCGTACTCTCTCTTAACATGAGCGCCACTCGTCCTGGAGGTTATAAGCTGGGGAACATCTCTTCTACTCGCCGTTGGATCATATTTTTCACTCTTCAGACTCGCATTTGCATGTTAGGCAATCAACAAAAAAATATCAGGTACAAATTCAAGTTCACCCTTGATATAACAAAAGGGTTACTGCAAAACAATCAGCAACAGTGCTCTCCTAGATAGATCCTCTCCATGGCATCACCATCAAGAGTACAGCATTCCAACTTAAGCTAAAAAAAAGGGCATTTCAACAGTCTGTAAAGTAATCATTGTCCAACATTAATGAGCGGGCAGGCTTAACTCTAACCATCATTTGCTTGACGCTCCTTACTTTTTCTCTTCCGTATCTTCCTTCTTAGCATCTTGCTCTTCCGTCTTGTGCAATTCCTGGTCTGCAGCTGTAGTATAACACATCAGACAGCATAATTGAGGTTTGCAGCAGCTACGGAGTTGCCAAGTCTTAAAACAACAGATACGATAAATGTAAAACAAGCGTGAATTAAGTTACTATGAGAATTGTACCTTCATCTTCACTGTCATCAAACTCCCCGGGATCATCACCCATACCTCCCATGTTACCAAAATTCTGCACAAGAAACATGACATTAAGAACAAAGGTATCACCCATTGAGTTAAAACCAATTTACTCATATGATAGTGCCTACCGAGAAATCCATCCCTCCCAGATCCAAGTCTCCAAGACCTAAACAAACAAGAAAAGAACATCATAATACAATGATAAGTGCATGGATACTTATCAAGTTGAAAGTCTTTTTTGTGTAACAGGAAAAGTGAACAGAACAACGAGCATAAATACCCTGGTCGTCATCTTCATCCACCCACTTGTCCCAATCTACTTTAACGTAATGAGGTGCTTTGCCATCTCCTCGCAATAGCTTCTTCCACCAACCTTTCTCTGCCTTCTCCAAGATACAGAATATGTTCCTCACCCCAATGTTAATTTTGCTCTCCTGAAGAGAACACACAGACTCAATTAATTAACTAGCGAACATAAAATTTCTAATTAAAACAAAGAAGATTCTTCGAATTAAAGACAAGTCAAGAAAACAGAATAAATCGTACATCCATCGTCAAACAGTGAGGCGGATATATTTACCCAAAAACTGAAAATTTGAGAGAATTATACCAGAACCATTTGTAAGTAAAACAAACAATAGCGGAAATTGAGAGCATTCACTAATGAACATCTTAAAGTTCTAATCAAGTCACAGTAAATTCCAAGATATCCAGCCACTAAAGGAACATCCACTGACCTCCACATTGACCTTGTCATGGAGATCCAACTTCAATTCGTAATGGTTGCTATCTGCTCCAGCATTCGCGGAGAAGGTGAACACTCCCTCTGGGTCAAGATTAACCTTCGCATTTTTAGAATCAGGCAACGACACTGTAATGAAAACTTTGTCCACCCTCTGAGCCCATTTGACCTCTGGATGACGACTAAACAACAAAATGTACAACCCACAATTCAGAAGTAGAAAACGAAGTTGTTAAATGTTCAATTACACAACAAATATCCACGTGTTAATGTCAGAACCGCAATATAGGAATCATAAAACACAGTATCACACTTAATAAACAGATAAACCCTAAACACGCCAGGAACATCTACAACGGAGTCAATCATTAGAGAAATAGACCAAATAGTAAAAATAAATCACAGGAACGGATCTAACCACTGGTCGAACAGAATTAGGAAGACAAAAGGGCAGTGGCAAGACCGAAAATGAACGAAACCACAGGGGCAAAGATCGGAATAGAAATGACATCCACCCAGAGAGAGAGAGAGAGATCTGAAACAGCTGGTGGCGCTTACCTCATCTTAATCTGGAAAGGGAAAGTGAGAAGATTGAAACCCTAAAGAAGCAGAGGACAACAGTCTCGAAGCTTTAGAGGACGGCAGTAACTATCAAGTAACCTGTGATGTTTGTGATTTTGTGCGCGCGAGAGATTTTATGTTTAGGGAAAGTAACGTCGCTTCTAGTACTTTCTAAACATTTCTAGATAAACGGCGACTCGCTTAGACCTTGAGTATAAGTTGGATGTTTTGTGGTGTACATCAAATCATTTATTTCAATTACTTTGTTGTAATTATGTTATGAAAATATGATAAGAAACAAGAGATTTATCTGTATCTGATATACCTTGTTGAGATCCAAAGGTCCAAGTCCGGGAGGATTGTAGAAATGGGCTGCATTCAGAGGATGTTTCTAGGTGAGTTTTGGGTTGAGCTAGATACGTGGAGGCCCAAAGACTCAGAATTCAGCATTAAGAAACAGTAAAGGCCAGATTTTTTATCTATTTATATTTTTAATTTTCTATTTTTGCTTTTAAATTTAGTATTAAAAAATTATTTGAGTTTTTACTTTTTACTTTTAATTTTAGTTTCTTCCGATATTTAAAATTTACAAGAATCACAAAAAGTGATTTTTGTTTTCTTTTTCTGTTTTTTCCGGTAATCTTATTTACTATCAACTAAATATATATTATTTAATTATTCAGTATATTAATTATTAATAAAAATATAAATAATTAAATCTAATATTATATATTTAATTAATTAAAATTAATTATTAATAAAATTATAATAATTTAATTTAATTATATATATTAGATAAATAAATTTAATAAATATTAATAAATTTAACTAAATTTAGAATATCCTCAAAATATATAAATTTCAAATAAATTTTGATTTAATAATTAAAATATAATTAAAAATATACATTAATTTATAAAATAAAATTTTATTTTACATTATTTATTTTAACAAAATAAAATAATTTTGTTGATAATTTATTAATAAATATTTATCAAAAATTAAAATAAATAAATTAATTAAAAATAATTTATTTTTAAATTTATCTAATATATAATTATCATCAGTAATAAAAATATATCTACACTGACATTAATAATCAAAAAAATTTTTGGTTTTATTTGAAAGAAAATCAAAAACGAAAACTAAAACAAAAACTAAAAATGAAAACTAAAAAATAAAAAACATAATATCAAAATATCAAAATATAACTAAAACTAAACGGCATTCAAGGGAATCATATGAATCCCTTCAAACAAAATGTAAGGGAGCCAAGCTTTTAAGGTTCAACTTGTATAAGACATTATTTCTTTACGATAAATATCTAATTAATTTTGTGAATAAGGTACTAAATTCAATATCAATTTTTATTATAGTAAGATGTAATATTAATATTGATTAATATTAAATATTAATTTATTTAATTTTTTAAAATTATAAAAATCTATTGCATTTGAATTTGATTTGATAAGTAGCCATCTGGTGGAAATAAGAACTTAACTCTTCATTAACATTTTGGTTCAACATTATTAAAGGGAAAATTAACTCAAAACTCAAAAGTTAGTGCAACCAAAGAAAGAACTTGTCAAAAATGTCATTTTAGGAAGAACAGTTGAATTGATATGTTCAAACTCGCTCTGCACTTAACTATTATTGTGGTTGGTAGTTTAATATCCACATCCTTTAAACTTATCATGTTCTGTAAGTATATAATTTTTATGACATAAATCAAAATTGGCATTCAAAACTTTAGGATATTCAATAAACAATTGTTACAAATCATAAGAGTGTAATATTGCATGCCTGATGTGAAAGATGCCATCATTGAAAAGAGATTGAGAAACTACATTGTGTTCTTGGTTAAAATTAGTTGCTCTCTCTTGACTCTCTTGCGGTTACAGAAACTTGATGGAAAACAATATATTACCTTAACTAGTAGAGAGAAGACCAATTTATATGCTTATAATTTTTAATATGGTACATCTATCACTAAAATAAATGATTAGGATTTACTCCACTCTTAAATATGAAATATAGACCGAATAGAACACTTCCATTATATTAGTAATGATATATATATGGCTATTAATTTGGTCTACATTCTAACATTCTCCCACTTGGCTCAATAATTCAAACTTTATTTTAATAGTGTAAACATTAGGGGTGCATAAATAAATCTTTTAATATCTTTACAATTTACCTTAATACAATAATCCACATAATGTGGGTCATGGCGGTCAAATACTTCAACATTGCATACTTCCTTCCATATACCATAAAACTGGTAATCTATTAATTTTGGTAACATAAGTGATATATACATATCATAAAGGTCCACATTAATATCTTATAGACAAATATTTTACATATTTAATAACAGTTTCATCTGCATGTTCATAATAAATAAGAAAATTGTCAATTAGAAACTTTATTAAGCTCAAGAGCGTAAAAAAGTCATAAAAAATAATCATTAATATAACTAAGGGCCATTCTTTGAACATGTTCCTTAAATATCTTTGGTGGAAGGCCTTTAGTTATGGGATCTGCAATCATAAGATTCATCCTAATATATTCAATACACACTTTTTGTTTTTGAACATTCTCTTATACGACAAAATATTTCAACTCCATATGTTTAACAATTTTGGAGTATGTTTCATTCTTGGAGAAGAAAATTATTGCAAAATTATCACAATAAATTTTTAGCATCTTTGTAACGGTGTCGCCAACTCCAAGCCCTAAAATAAAGTTTTGCAACTATGAGGCATGAATTGTAGCCTCAGAATAAGCTATAAATTTTGCTTTTATAGTGGATGAAGCAATGACAAATTGTTTAGCACTTTTATATGAAATTGCTCCTTTTACTAGTAGAAACAAATAAACAAATATTAACTTTCTACTATCAATGCATCTAATAAAATATGAATTCGAATATCTAATTACTTCTAATGGATTTGATCTTCTATATATAAGCATATAGTCCTTTATTCCTTAAAGATACCTTAATACCTTCTTTACAACTTTCCAATGGTCTATACCATGATTGCTTTAATAACTGCCTAGCATTTCAACCACAAAGCTAATATTGGTTCTTATGCATGTTTACAAATGCATCAGACTGCCAACAATAGAAGCACATGGAATAGATTCCATATATCTATGTTTCACATAATTCTTTGGACATTAAATGAGACTAATTTATCTCCTTTTTGTATCGGGACAATCCCTGTTGAACATTTGTTCATATTAAATATCTCAAGAATTCTTTCGATATAGAATTTCTGAGATAACTTATTAGTCCTTGTGATCTATTTTGGAATATTAAAATTCATATCATATAGGATGCCTCTGCTATAATCAAGATATAGAACTAAAAATGTAACATCCCGTTTCCGTATAACGGGTCGGATCAAGGAAACGGGTATATGAGAGATCAATCAGAGAAATTAGGAC
>JANIIA010000004.1:14436473-14453452 GCA_027478495.1 Erythroxylum alaternifolium | reverse complement strand
ATACCGACTTTTGTTAAGTGAAGTGTTAAGTGATGTGACACGCCACCCTCGCGGGGCACGGATTCGGGTATCACCATTGATATCGGGTTCGGGTTCGGCGGGAGTGGGGTGTTACACTTAATATCTTTCTATTTTCCTTGAGGTTCAGTTTTTTTTATGTTAGCTAGGAGTAAGGGAGAACTATTGTCACTCTTTGACATAATGAAGGTTATTTGATGCTTTCTGAATCTCAGAGTTAGTTCACCCCTATTAACGTCGATTATGGAGCGAGTAGTAGCCAAGACAAAGAAGTATGTGGGGAAGGTAAAAATATCCACATCTTCTCTAATATCCAATATAAAGAAGTCTGTGGGGAAGGTAAAAATATGAATCTGCACTTGCAAATCCTTAATAATCCCCTTCGGTCGATGAACTGTTCTATCCACCATCTTCATTAACATCTTTGTGGGTTCTAAATCTTTTAACCCCAATTTTTGAATAAAGGTATAATGCATCATATTAATAATTACTCTCAAATCTACAAATTTCGTGTCTATTTTGACTCCATTGATACTGCAAGGAATGTAAAAATCCCCTGGGTCATCTTTCTTATGTGTTATGTTAGGGTTTTTTCGTTATGTGCTCCTTATTTTTTCCATTATGTGCTCCTTAACCTTCTTTTGATTGATTCCCTTAGTACGAGCCTTGTTTGTAGATGTTATGTTATGCCCTCACCATTGTTTAATTCAATATCCTTAGAATTCTTTGTTGCCTTACTTGAAATTTACTTTCGTTGAGTTAGAATAAGGAATGAAAATTCAGGCCAATGTTTTTAGATTGACTTAATTACGAGCTCACTTAGAAGGAACCCCATAATTATTTGTCCTTCCCCATTATGTCCATCTTCTTTCGTATGTTCGAGTTTCTTTCCCTAGGTTTGAGTAACGGCCATGATCCGTTCCTTTGGGTTAGACTCGATATTGTTTAGAAGGGTTCCTACATTCCGAGTTAAAATTGCGTCTGCTAGTTGACCTACTTGGACCTCCAGATTGTGTATTGAAAAGGTGTGGTTCTTAGTGACTTACTCAAACTTGCTTTCAAGCCTTCTATGCATATCCTCTATGCCTCCAATTTTATCTAAATCCTATCCAACTTGTATTCCATTGAGCCCGGATTATCTTATTGAAATCTTGGTTGTCCTTGATGTCTGAACTGTCTTCCAACATTGTTCGTCCACGAGAAGTTAAAGTGATTCTTCCACCTAGGGTTTTATGTGTTAGAATAGGGAATGTTTCCCCCTCCTCATCTATATTGAGCTCCCATATAATTAACTTACTCTGGATCGCTATCCTTCATCAAGCAGCAGTCCATCGTATTATGGTCCATTTGTCTCCAGAGTTTACACTTTAGTTGCACGACTTTTACCGAAGTTGAGGAGGAAGACTTCATATTGTTGAGCTATTGAGTTAAGTTGTCAAATTTTGCCTACATCTCCGTCATTTGATCAACAGGCTTTCCTAATTGATCGTTCTAATCAGGTGATATCTAACTCTAAGGGTTTTAGCTGCATGACTTAAAATTTTCGTGACTCTTGTGTTCATGTAAGAGCATGGATTTAGAAACAGAAATAGAAAGAGAGAACAGAAAATAAAAACTAACTAAAACGTATTAAACTAAATAATTAAACTAATTGCTTCCCTGACAACGACGCCAAAAACTTGATTAGGTGTTTGTTTTATGTAAGTTTTAATGATTAACCTCCGATATTCCGCAAGTACACAGTTCATTAGCTTAGTATCAAAGGTGTCGATCCCACGAGGAGAGAGTTAATCTAATCCTAAAATCTAAGGCAAGAAACAATAAAAAGAAATTCAAATTGCACAAAATTAAAAATAAGAACCTAATTCAATCAATCAAATTAAGAATTAAACACGAATATACAAATTATTAATCAATTAGAGCACACCCAAGAATCAACCGAAAGAAATTACCAATTGAGAGAAAGGAAATTTTACCTATCCTTAATGCTAACCTAACTGATTATGAATTATTAGATTGTTGGTTTTAGACTATCTTAGGGTTGATTACTCTCTCTCGAGTTATAACCATTAACCCTAAATCATAATCAGATTATGAAAGATTTAATTTCTCAATTCACAACCTATCTAAAACCCTAATTAGTTCTAAACTTCTCTAGTAAACTATCAGAAATCTATGCAAGATCTCTCTTCACACAATTTCTCGATCTGATTCAATTTTTGTTATACTAAATCACCTAACTCTCATTAGTTTAATTTAATCATTTTTCATTCGATTCACCCTATTAATTTATTACCAAATTGTGCAATTGCAGAATCAAACCACAATAAATCCAATAAACATATAAACAATAAGATTTCATTAATTCAAGAATAAAACTCCGAAGGTGAGTTTAGAACATCCTCAACATTTTAGATGCTATCATCAACTATTTAATCCAATTCTATACAATGATAAAACTGAAAATAAATAGAAAATACAATCTAAATGGAGGATAGGTGGTAGTGGCATAAGGAAACCTCCTGATTCGGAAAGTACGTTAAGTTAACTTCTTCTGCTCTTCTCCCTTTCTTCTTCTCATTCTCTATCTCTCAATGAATTATCTCTAGGGTTTCTCAAGGTGACTAATGCAAAAGCTCTTATGCCTCTTTTTCTTATTCTTTAAATATCCTTTTGTGTTCTAAGTAGTCCTAGGGTTTTTTTGGGGTCTGAGAAGTCCAAAAAATCCCTCAAAACTTGACTTTTTTATTGTCTGTGTGTCTGCCAGATGCAGGCCACAATCGTGGTGTTGATTAGCCATAGTTGCATGCATCACATGCATGCAAATGCAACGAAAGTGTCGAAATCAAGATTCCGACACACATCCCAAAACTACAAGATCAAACATGCATGCATGGATATGTAAAAGAACATGAAATATAAAAAACTTTTACCTTATATTTCTCCTCCTTTCTTGTTTCTTCTCCTTGTTTGGGTTGTTGCAAACACCAAACCTTCCTTGATCACCCAAGAACATGCAAAGAAGATGAAGAAATAATGTATAAGGGTGATTTGAGCACCAAACTTGATGAGTTCTAGTAGATGCTTAAGATGATAGAAGATAGGTCAAGAATTTTGTTGTATGCACTTTGATTCATGCAACAATTGCATGAATTATAAGAACAAGACTCAAGACACCTCTCTCTCACTCCAGAACTCTTCTAAAGCCCTTATGCTCTCACTTATGTGTGTAAGAAGTGTTAGAACCTTGTGTACATAAGTGAAGAAATCACTTATGTACCCATTCACGCCTCATGATCGTGGCCTGCTCAAATTTGGCCATACACACTATGCTTTTCATCTGATCTCTTATACGTGTGATCCTTAGGTTCTCAGTTTTTTTAAACACTTGAATTAACTCTTAACTTAATCAACTCATGAAGGGTTTGATGATGCCAATTTATTAGAATATAAGTAGATTAGCACACAAACTCTTCGATAGTTAATTATCTAACTTATGAACCTTTCCATAGACAATTACCGTGCAATTCGTCCTTACGCCATACTATACCCCACTTGGTTCAGAGTATGGGTTATGTGTCAACTCTAACTAGATTGACTACGTCACATCTAGTCAAAGTAATGTTAGTTCTTGTCCTGGGATCTCATTACTCTTATTTGTCATTGAAGACTCACATAACTGCTCTGGCCAGAGACTCTCGAGTAATGAGACAAGAGGTCATGGGTATCATCTTCTTCTATCAGGAGTGGTGAATTCTTTATTGGCTACCCAATTACCTTCGAATATTATTAGTTCTACCTAATCACCACCTTAAGGGCGACCTCTTCATGAGGTAAAAAGGAATGATGTCAAAGAATATGATTAGTATCCAAGATATCCTTGATTACCTCAAGTTTAAGGATATTTCCACCATTGCTATGATGAGATTAATCATTGACATTCAATAGATCAACCATATGATAATCTCATAGCGGATCATCCGATGTACTTATTACTCTTAGTAAGGCATCCACATGTTAACTCTAAACTTCTCATGCTTATAGTTTGTGAGATCTACTACTTGATCAAATCAAGGAGTATAATACGTGCTAGTCTATCTGAATTAATAATGTCCTGTTTTATTAATCCTATGACTAGGAATTATTTAGATGCTAACATAATTACACATGATAGGAATCTCATTATGATGGTCTCATCATGATTTCTTTCATGCTATGTTTTGTATTATAGACTTCATTAATTTGATTTAAGATCAATAGAAATTCATATATTAATGACTATCAAATTAATGAAAAATGCCTTTCGTTTTATTAATCAAAACAAAATTTATACAAAAGTGCTAAAGGTGATTGCCTTTAGAGCACTACTCTAACACGTAGGCCACATCCACGCTTTTTATGATGATCGTGGCATGTAGGTCACGGTCGTTGGACATTCTTTGCTCTTCTTTCATGATCGTGGCATGCAGCCCATGATCATGGGCTAACTCTGGTGCTTCTGTCATGATCGTGGGTCTTTTTTTAGTATGAATGTCTCTAAAACTTCTCAATTCTTTGATATTGACCCTGAGACACTAGCAAACACATCAAGGTACCTTAAAAACATAATATTTAAGCTCAAAGAATAGTAACAACCCATAAAACACTTAAAACATAAATAATTAACAAACTAACACAATTTAAACCTAAACACGTAAACGACTGAATTAACAACTAAACATATATCAAACTATGACCTAAAATATGATATAATTTACACTTATCACTAGGCAAACTCCTCTATGGTCTTTTTGAAATTAGCTTGGTGATTTGTTCAATTTGAACTTTTAAGTTATGAATACAAGCCGACATTATTTAATGGCTTACATCAAATCTTAAGTAATTTTTAACATCATTTTTTTTGGAGTAGGCTTCTTAGGTTGAGGTGCTTGTTGCTGAAATCCTAGTGAAGGATTATTCCTTACTTGCCCTTGATTTTTCCAAGAGAAATTAGGATGATTCCTCCATCTTGGATTGTAAGTGTTGCTATATGGAATGTTTTAGCGTCTAGGAGCATTCCTTAACTAATCCACATGTTAGGGCTGTACTGCTTGACAATTTTAACCTTGATGACCTAGTTTGCGCACTTCACACTATATAACTTGACCTTATGGTACTTCCACTTGGTTGCCAGCTATGCTACTACATCCACTTCATGCACACCCTCCAGCTTATTAGTTCTTGCTCGAGAAGAGCATCATTGGTAGTTGTTCATTGCCATGTCCTTAATAAGGTTATGGACTGCTTTAGTGTCTTGTTATTAAGCATACCCCTAGTTGCTGCATTAATTTACTGCATTATGTTTTAAGTTAGCCTATTATAGAAAGTTTGGATTTGCATCCAAAGTGGTAAAACATGATGTGGGCATCTTCTCAGCATCTCCTTGAAATGCTCACATGTTTCATATAGTGATTCAGAATTAGGTTGGAAGTAAGAGAGGAGATATCATTCCTTAATTTTGCAATCATAGCTGGTAGGATTCTCTGTCGCTTCATCCCATATAGTCAATGATGATCGTGACATCAAATTCAACCATTTCGTAGCCTTGCACCTAATTGAAAATGAGAATAACCATAGTCTTATTGCAACGTCATTTGCTCCATTTATCTTAAAAGTATCATAGATCTCCAAAAAGTTTGAGATGTGCGTGTTTGGATCCTTATCTCTTAGTCTATAAAATTGGACAGACTATTACACCTTTTGAGCAATACTAGGCTTGATTTCAAAATTGTTGGCACTCACAGTAGGTCTAACGATGTTGGACTCAGCTCTTATTAAGTATGATGTAGTATAATCAAACATTGTACTCAGTTGGTTTGCAATAATGTGTGATTCTTTAGTATTAACTTAACCTCCTAAGTCCTCTATTTTCCTTTCTAGTTCTAACTCTCTCAGTTGCATCCTATGGAGATTTCTACATGCTCTTCTCTTATTTTCTAGATCTTTATCAACTAGGCTTACTGTATTACTCTAGGTCATAAACTAACTAAGAGTTAAGATCCATAAGAAAAAAGAAAACCAACAAATCAATCAAATAAAATAAAAAGAAACAAAATAAAATAAAAAGTAAAAATGGATAGATTAATAAACTCTGAGTTTTCTTAATATTACTAGTCCCTGACAATGGTACCAAAAACTTGATTGATATGTTTTATTAATGTAAAAAATACCATACGTGCATGACACAACTATAGTTAACATAGGCAAAGATGGATCAATCCCATGAAGACTATAAGTACTAGTAGTTACCCTTTTTCTATTATCTAACTTTTGGATTAGATTTTGGATTCTAATTAAAATTTTAATTAAATAAATAAACTAAGATTTAGAATAATACTGAATGAAGAATAACGAAATAGTAAGAAGATGTTAATATCAAATAATAGTGTTGAGATAATGAATCCCCCTAAGAATCCTTAAATATTAACCCTTTATTATTATACAATTATATTATTCATTATTGGACCATGCAAGTTCCTATCTTATGTTAAAATCTTTCGTAAGACTATTAATAATTAATCTATCAGTTGATAAACATAAATCTTTCTAGTTAAAGTTGCTAGGATTTCCTTCTCGATTCTTGAATTTTGCTGTTAGTTTTTGACCCTAATCTAGAGGATTTATGTCGATCTATCTTTAGGTTTGCATGTAACTCCTTTCAATTATTGTAGATTTATTCATACAAGAGAAATTTTCAATCTCAATCATATGAAATCAAATCGGGCACTAATATTTTAGATATATTAGAACAAGAATAAAAAGCATAATTGAATCGCAATAAATTAATCAATAAAATTGCATTGAATAAAATATCAAATTATATTTTTATCACAATAGGGTTTATCACACCTAGACACTAAACAAATTTAGTTCATACTCATAGAAAATGAAATTAAGAAGAATAACTAGAAAGAAAAGAAATCATAATTCTAAATCTCCCTTTTTCTTCTAATAAATATTTTTGCAAGCTTAGATTGGATGTTGTTATTTATCGGATCACTTGACATTATTTTCATATTTTCTTTGATCGTTCATCAGAACTGTTGCCTCTCTATGTTGATTACAACTTAAAATTACTCTAAACTGTGCTCTCCTTATTTTGCCTTCGTTCACATCTTTTCATAACAAAAACTAAGTTTTTTAAGTTATACGCAGTCAACATACATGGGCATATGATAGACATGTATCTCAAAAAACACCTGAATTCACAATTTCACATGGGCATAGAGACTTACATAAGCAACATACATGGCTATGTATATCAAAATAAATGGGTTTGTAACTTCACATGATCAGAACCAAAATTCTTTAATCTCCACATTTTACAGAGGCTTACGCAATCATTCTACATGGTTGTGTATCTTCAAGTTGCTTTAAATCTTCGCTCCATGCCATAATTTCTTACAAAATTTTCTCCTTCTGTTCTAAGAAAGTAATTATCACCTATAAATGCACTTGAATCAAATTAAGCACTACAAAACTATTATATAAAGCAAATCACATTCAATATGGGTATATAAATATAGTCAAATAATCATTTATTACAATTGGTGGAGAAAAATATGAAAGGACTCCTGTGGAGGTAAGGAAGTTAATCAATCGTATGGTGGCAAGTACTCAATAATTTAGCATTCGCAATGATGTTCATATGATAAATTGTCAAGTAAGTTTTACTTAATGTAAAACCCTTAATATTTTGCAAATATATGACCGTAAACTTGTAGTAAGTAAGGTGTCAATCCCAAGAGAAATTAGCTAAAACTAAATTGAATCCTAACTTTGTCTAAAGTTGTAAAAATGTGATTTAAATGAAAATAACAATAACCAAAAAATTAAGCAATCAAATATGAGTTAAGAAACTAAAATTTTGAAATTAAGACAATTAAATCAAATAGTGCATTTAACCACTTAACAAATGAGATGTCACAATAAAATAAGATTGATCAATTATGAGAGCATAGGATTTATTCTATCATCATTTTGCTACCTTAATTCTTTTTTATTTAATCTGTATCGATCCTAAATTTCCAAAGATTTGATTACTCTCTCCTAAGACCTAATTATTTAAACCCAATTAATAATCCTTAATTGATTATGAAATTCTAATTTTGCAATCTCTCAATTAATAAAATAGCCTAACGTTTTCAACTAGTTCTTAAGTAATTTATAAGATAATCAGGTTCTCATACAAGATATCCCTTTGTATGATTATCGATTTGATATTTATATGACTTATTAGTTTGTTAACTCTCATTACTTAACCAAATTAGATTACTATCAATTAATCTCTTGATTTATTATCGAAGTGTGAGCAATCACAAATATTATAACACCTAAAACATTTCATCGAAATAAAAAACAATTAAGTCACAAAATGATTCAAGAACAAATCCTAAACTGAAACTAGAATATCATCAACATGTTCAACATTCTCAATCCTAGTTCATACATCAAGATAGAAGTAAATAAACAAAAGAAAGATAGAAAGAACTTGGCTGGAACGGTTGGACTACTGCTGCTCCTCTTTTGTCCTCTTGATCTTCTGTAGCTCTTTCTCAATTTGGTAAGATGGTGGCTAGGTTTCTTTTGGTTTTTTTTATGTTCTTTTATAATTCATTAGTCATTTAGGGTAAAATCTAGGTCTTACCTATACCAATTTGTCCAAAAATTCCCTCCAAACATTAAAACAGAAGAAGATCCTTGCGTCTAGCGAGCATCTGTCATGATCATGATATAGAAAAAATGTCTTTTGTTACGATCGTGACTATCGTGACACAACAAAAATGTCTTCTGTCATGATTGTGACTATGGATGTCATGATCGTGACCTAGTGTCAAGCTCTTCAGTCACAACTGTGACACTTCAGTCAGGATCATGACCCTGGGGAGAGGTTGTTTGTCACTATTGTAACACTTATGTCACGATTGTGACCTTGCCTTTTATCCAAGCTTACTCCAACTTCCTTCAATATTCATTTATTTGGGCTCATACACTAACAAACACGGCAAAACACCTCAAGAACATAAGATTAAAGTCCAAATCATGCCTTAAATCACATAACACTTTAAACTATAAACACACATCACATAACAATTTAAAACATAAACACACAATCACATTAACATAATTATAAGCCTAAACATGCAATAATCATTTAATCAGCACCTATAAACACATTAAAACACCTACCAAAATATAATGTAAACTACAACTATCTTAAATGAGATAAGCAATTCATCTATATAACATTATTTAGATGAACTAATGATGAGTGCTTGATTGATTATATATTTACTCTATAATACTTAGTGATTAATGTTATGAAATGGTTTAAATATTTATTTTAGTTCACATTCTATTTTAGGTATAAGTTGGAAGAACAAAAACTAAAATGGGCTAAAACCATAACCTTGCATCCATCCTCTTAATGTTCAAATTTATTTGCCTTTATAGAATAAGAATGAGATGAATTAGGTTTAAATGGGACTAGAAAATGAAAGAAATGAAGTTCCTCTAACCTACACAACTATGCATGGAACCGTGTAACTCTAAAAAAGCATGTAGGGTCATTTCAGCACCTTTTGTAACGTACACATCCGTGTATGTACTTGCATGACTATGTAAGTGAGCTATATGGCTGTTGATCGTGATTTGTCGATATGAGTAAGTTTTAATATTTAACCTCGATAATCCACAAGCGTACGGGTTGTTTGCGTAGTACCTAAGGTATCAATCCTACGAGGATGATTAATATAATCCTAAAATCTTAGGCCAAAATAATGATGGAGGTAGCAACATTAGGAAACCTCCTATTCTAGGAAGTACTTCGTGTACGCTTCTTCTCCATGTCTCTCTTCCTTCTTCTCTTTCTTAATCTCTCGATGAACTCTCCCTAAGGTTTTTTCAATTGTGGCTGACGCAAAAGCTCCTTCATCTTCTTTGTCTTATTTCTTATATAACTTTTATGTTTCCAAAAAACTCCCTCAAAGCTTGACTTTTTTGAGTGTCTGCACGTCTATCCGATGCAGGCCATAATCGTGGCCACATCTGTTTCTTCTGTCATGATTGTGGCAATCATGCCACGATCGTGGGCTATATCCAGGGCTTCTGTCATGAATGTGGCCTATTGTACCTTGATCGTGGGCTATATCCTGGGCTTCTGTCATGAATGTGGCCTATTGTACCTTGATCGTGGGCCATTATTTCGATCCGAGTGTCTCCAAAACTTCTCCATTCTTCAATGTTGACCTTACTAATAAACACATCAAGATACCTCAAAGATATAATAAATAAGCTCAAAGGCTTGACTAACATATAAAAAACACTTAAACACAATTAATGAACAAACTAACACAATTCTAACCTAAACAGATACTAAACGATTAAGTTAACACCTAAATACATATCAAACTAAGCCCTAAAATATGATGCAATTCACACTTATCAACATTCCCACACTTAAACGTTTGCTTGTCCTCAAATAAACAAAACAACAAAGACACAACACACAATGTAGTAATAAGACAATGGCTTCAACTTCATGAAGTCAACTTAATTTTAAACACAATCAGTCAAGTCATTTCAATTATTAAAATGCCAAATCTGTGTCTTGAACCTTTGAACTACATATACATATTAATCTAGACTCAAGTGTTAAATTGTTTACCCTTTTCAATTGCAAACATCCATTAATAATTCTTTGGTCATTCAGACTCTATAACTACTCTTAAGTATGTTTTCATGAAAAGTCAATTATTACAAGTTCGGTAGGTTTTAATTTGAAAACACACACATTTTTTTATACCTTTTGTGAACATGGACTTAGTCCTTTTACACAGATGCAAACATTGGTAATGAATGTCGATTCGGTTATTTGACTAAGTCATGTTTTTTATTAAGTTGCTTGGTTGGAACGTCATTATAGCCTTTTTACTCAAAGGCACACATTTGTGATGCTTGTCGATCTAGTTACTCAACTACATCACGTTCTCAACTGGATATTAGCTCTATTTATAACTCCAAGGCCAGCGGAATAGTTATTTATTTAGCAAACATGATTTTTTTATTGCCTACCTTGTTGCTTTAGTTACTTGTTTCCATGAAAAATACTAGTAAAGCTACTTAAGTCGAAATGCCTAAAATTATGAATGAATGTGACAATTTAGGGGTGACAAACTTACACTAAATCCTAATTAAGTTGCATGATTAGTCAAAGACCCCCAATTCACTAATTTTGCGAGGTAATGATTCTTCACAACCTAATAGACTATGTTCAAAATTAAATCAATTCTAATTCATCTAAGTCATTGACACATTCTAAGATCATGGGCTGAGCCTTAAAACAAGGCTAGATGCGACGTATGTCCCGGTTCTGAAGTCGTTGAGTTCAAGCCATCTCCTTCATCCTTCTGGAGTTCTCCTCAAGTCTATATGTAATTACCTTATTGTTTGCAGAGATTGTATCCAGCACTTTCTTCCAATTCTTCTATTTCTTCTTTTTACTTGGATTCCTCGCTGGTCGAATCCTTTTCTTATTGTTGTTGAGCACTTAAACTTTGCTTGACCAGTCCTACCCTTTACGTGTGTTTTGGCACTAATATCCCAAAGTTCCATATTATGTGATTTCAAGATTTTAGCTCGCTATAGATGATGATGGTTTATGAATTTAGGAGGGTAGAAGGTGAGCCCGTTACACTTAACTCCATAGTTATTTGTTATGACCGAAACCAGGTAGCCCATTCTTAGGTTATTGCTCCTCTTCTTTTGAGCAACAATAATGGTGTTAAAGATGTGGGTGGTTGTGCATATTGGGATGCTATGATCCATGTACCACAAGATGAAAAGTTCTTTTATCGAACACTTGTTAGTTTTTGTTTTGTCAAACACAGTTTGACATATGAATTTGTGCATCAACAAGTTTTTGTGGTTCCTAATGAATGTTTTTGTGTGCGTTCTTAGCGTCGAAATGCACTAACCCAATTAGTTAAGTCCAGTAGGGGTTGACACGGAAATCATCGTACTGATCCACTACAGAAAACTCGGGGAATCCACAAATTTCATGCAAAGTCTCATAATTAAGCCCATAAGGTTGTCCTCACAAACTAAACCATAATTCCCTAAGTTTGTTGGATTCGAATTGAAGGGATGTAAATAATTCTAAGATAAGTTATTTGTAAAATGGGAATTGAAATTCAATTAACTGTCCCTGTTGAATTCTTTCTGTTGAACTTTCTACCTTGGCTTGCAATTCTAATCTATATAAGGTTTCAAAATGAAAATACTTTGGAACCATAATTTGCTTATTCTGAAGAGAATGAAAATGAGTACCTTCCTTATCTGAGAAGATCAGGAAAGGTTCTCTATAATCAGCCGCCTTGTTTCTTTTCCCTCATCCCGAGACTTGGGTTTACCATACTGATTAATAACGTCTTACTTTATCAACTGTCTTTCTCATCAGTGATCCTCTTGCAGCTGCGTCAATCGTGCATCTTGTATGTGGGGTTACTCCATTATAAAATGTTTGCAACAAGAATTCCTGAGGTAAATTGTGGTGTGGGCACTTCCGTTGTAAATCCTTGTATCTTTCCCACTCTTTGTAGATCGATTCCCTATCATTTTGTTGGAAGTTAGTAATTTCCTTAATAATCTTAATGGTCTTAGTCAACAGAAAATATTTGTCTAATAAAGTACAAACTAGCTGATCCCATGTCGTGACATTGATTGGGTTAAGGGAATGATACCAAGCCTTTGCTCTATCTCTTAGGGTAAAAGGGAAAAGTCAAATTTTGACCGCATCTTCCAACATCTGATGGAATCGTAAGCTATCACATATTTAAAGGAAGTTCACTATATACGTATTGGGATCTTCGTTAGTTAGTCCATAAAATTACACATTTTGTTGAAGCATGTTTAGGAGGGCTTGTTTTATTTCAAATTATGCTACTTGTAAGGTGGCCTAGCTACTCCTTAGTTAACCGTATTGAAACCTAGTCTCATAAAGTCCATAAGGGTCTGTTGTTGACATCCTTGGTTTACTCTGTGGTCCAAATTTTGTTAACATTCCTCAGTCATTGCTGATTTTGTGATTTCTTCTTGTAACATCCCATTATCCCATAATTAGGGTTAGAACCTTAGGATACTATATATGAGAGTTTATTGAGAATTTAAAAGTGCATTTCATGCATTATATGGCATACACATGCATGTGAATAATGTTGTCACTCATGAAAATAATTGTACATGCATTCATTGACATTTTTCAGGTATAAGTGATTTTAATTTGATTAAAGTCTGAATTATGAATTAATTGAATTGATGTGTATTATAGTTAATTTTGCATTTTTGGAGATATTTTGGATATTTTGGAAATTTATCAAAAATTTGGGGTAATTTAGACTAGGAAAAATATAAAAATAAAAGACAAATAGAAGTGAGACAAATGGACTAGTGAACGTGTTATAATTGGACAAATTACTATGTGACAAGTGGAGCAATAGCTAAGTGACATTTGGTAGCTTCACATGATGACAAATGCAAGGCATGCATTAGAGACATATGGCAAAGCTAAGATAAGCCACCTAAGTCACGTTTTTTGTTAGGCAAGGAAGATTTCTCCATCTCTTTTCTTTGGTTAATTCATCAACGTGACACCCAGCAAAGAAACCACTTCAGACCATATGTTGTCTCTCTATTATTGTCCATCCATCGAAATCTCTTCTAATCACTCTCAACTGCTGGAATTATTTTGAATCAAGTAAATGATGCTTAAAGTTGTATGGGTAATGTAAATGATATTAAGAGTTTACAAGTTGGATGCATGCATGAGTGATTTATGTTTCCATGTTTATGGATTGAAGCCTGCGTGAATGGTGTGGATACATGTGTGGGTGGTGAAGGAAAAAGCAAATTCGGTGATATGATTAACAAGATGAAGGATTTTAGCAATGAAGTGAGTTATAGCATGTTATATGTAGTGTTTTTTACTGAACATGCATCTGTATTTTGGACATAACTTGATATGTGAATATCCAAATTGGATGAATTTTTATTTAGAGTAAAATAGAGACATATGGATACATTTTACATGAAGGAATCTAATTTGAAATCTATCCTTAAGAGTCTTGAAATTTGTCTTGAAGTTGAGAATTGTGTTCCGTCGAGGTATGAAAATAGTTTGTAGCGTTTTGACTATAACTTGCGTGATACTAAACCAAAATACATGAAATTGATGTCATTAGACACTAAAGACATTGTAGAACATTTGATTAGTAGAAGGTGTTATGTAAATACCTCATTGTCTAGGTCTTAATGGTCATACAAATCTGACCCAAATTTTACTTAAGAAAATCTAAAAAATGCAGAACATGTGATATGGAAAAATATAGAATAGGTACAGTTTTGGGGTTTATAAACAATTATGAATTGGTGAACTATTCATTGATGTTACTGAACTGAAATTGAAGTAAAAATGAAGAGGTCATCAACTGTAAATGATAGAATTTTGATAATGAAGTGTTTGATAAAATGGATATCATGTTATAGAAAAGGATAGGTTTCATTAATGATATTATGTAGTTGAAGAGGTTTAATCAATTGATTAGAGTTTGATAATTTCATGAAAAAAATGAGTATGTGATTGAGTATGGAATGATGTTGTGTTTGTGGTAAAGTAATCTAGAAAATTGGAGTGAACTTGGTGTTAAAATGTATGATTTTTGGATAAACAGAAGAAAGGAGGAAGAAAAACATAGCAGGGGAAAGTCACGAGCTTGCATCTGCACGATCGTGAACTGAGAGGTTATATCAAAGGGTGTTGTTTGGATGTTTTTCAACCTAATTCAAGTAAGGATGTTACCGTATGAGGTATGTAGGTTTAAATGAGTTCTTAAATGAATTTAATTGATGTTGAATGAAAGGATTAAAGTGAAAAAAAGGGTATTAAGGATTAAAAGAATGTTTTGAAGGCATTGTAAATTGTTTATAAAGAGTATAAAGAAATATACCCGAGAAATTGTCATTGAACATGCATGATACATGATACCTTCATAAATGTATTTATAACTGATTATTCTTATGAAAATGCACATGAGTGACATATAAATGTATATGATTACTTATAGAGGAACACGTCGAACGGCCGCTTCCAGACATTGCTGGGACTTTGAGGCATTAAGCTAAAGGGAGCATTTATGAGTCAACCTAGATGATCATCCTAGGATTGATTGATTCTGTTTAACTTCCAATTATTGAACTTTTTTTATCTGTATATGAATTTCAGACTTTAAAGGTCCGAGGAGTTTAATATTTGGGAATCTATTGGAAGTGTTCTGTTTGTATATAAAATTTGAATGATATCTGTTTGCAACTAATTTCTGAATACTCAACAAAAGTTGAATGCTAGACTGAGGTTTGTTGAATATAAGGTTTTGTCTGTCCATCAAAAGTGAATACTATTCATGACATATTTTGTTATTTGATGCATTTCATAAAATGCATGTTTAGATAAAGGTGTTGTGATTAGAGTAGCCAGTTTGAAAGAGTTTTAAGCTTAGAATTTTGAGTGTAGAGCTTTGCTCCGTGATTTATATATCTGATTGAGCCCAATGGGCCATTATCTGTATGTGTATCGATGTTTGAAAGGCACTCAATAAGTGAATGTTATTCATGACATATTTTGTTATTTGATGCATTTTATAAAATGCATGTTCAGATAAAGGAGTTGTGATCAGAGTAGTCAGTCTGAAAGAGTTTTAAGCTCAGAATTCTAAACGTAGAGCTTTGCTTCGTGATTTCTGTATCTAACTGAGCCCAATAGGCCAGTATCTATATGTGTATCTATATCTGAAAGGCATTCAATCACAACAAATAATAATAAATCTAGAGTCTTATATGCATCTGCATTTGTATATTTATGATTATGAAATATATACTTTTGAAATCTTTTCTAAAGTTATGATGTTAAAGTGATATGCCATGATAATGTGATTGACTGGGTTGTTCAAGTTTTAAAAGAATCTATGTAATGTGTATGACATTCATTATGTCTTATTGTGATGGAAAATGTTGTGAATTTGGTTGGTTGTATGATATTTGTGTGTTTGCTTGGAGTGAGATCATCAATGATGGTTCACTCATTAAGTTCGCAAAACTCATCAAAAATTGCAATGTGACTTTTCAGGTACGAGACAGGAGACCTTGATTTTTAAGATCTTCTAGAAGAACATTTTGGACTAGATATGGCTCAAAGGTTTGTCACCTATCAATTGATGAGTTCTAGTTATAACTATGTAGTTTTTTTCCTATATCATGTAGAGCTTGTGTATAACGATTATAAATATTGGTTTTAATAACTACAATGTAAAATTTTATGAATGAATGCAATGAGGAGTTGAGATTTTTAAGTATTGTGTTTTCTTTATGATGCCATTTAAGAGATTAGGTTTGATCCAACATACCATTGTCATAGGATATGTATCCTCTAGATGTTCAGTTAAATACTCTATGGTAGTGGGATGCGACACACTCGGCTCACCCTCTCAGTTATTGTCGAATTATTAAGAACAGATATTGAATCACAAATAACTCAAATAGAAATGTAATAAATCAGATTTAATTAAAGTCGAAGACAAAATCCCGAAGGTGAGTTTAGATAATAATCAACATTTGACATAACCTATTCTCAACAATTATCTCAATTTCATACATCCATAAAACTAAAATAAATTGGAAAATATGCTTGGAATGGATCCATGGAGGCAACCACGGCGGGAAACCATCTATTCTAGAAAGTATTTCGCGTCAAGCTTCGTCTCTGTGTCTCTCTTCCTTTGTATCCTTAGTCAAATCTGTAACATCCCGTGTCCATAAAACGGGTCGGACCAGAGAAACGGGTCCGAGAGAGAGACCAATCAGAGAAATTAGGA
>JANIIA010000004.1:14386978-14406391 GCA_027478495.1 Erythroxylum alaternifolium | reverse complement strand
GCGCAAAACTCACTATTCACAAATGCATGAGCATGAGATGTGTTGTCCTAATTTCTCTGATTGATCTCTCATATACCTGTTTCCTTGATCCGACCCGTTATACGGAAACGGGATGTTACAAGTTGAATATGTGCTAAATTATTAAAGAATTTATTGACATGGTTGATATTGTAGTTATATGATTATGATCAACAATTTATGATGAATGTGCATAAGTTTGAATGTTATGTTTTTGGGTTGATGATCAACCATAGATTATGATTTGGTTGTTAATGATATTGAGCTAAAATGAAAGTGATATGATGGGAAAATGATGAGGAAAATAAGTTAGAAATGATATATATGCATAAGAGGGGTCATAAGTAAGTTGTACGAGTTAGAAATATGGAAATTGACTCGTAAATGTCCATTGGGTAGACTTGATGTCCGTTGGGTGGACCTGCTCGGGAATTCCAGCATTTGAGCTCAGTTCATGTCCGTTTGGAGGTACATATGTCCGCTAAGCGGACATTCTCAGGACAGTTATATAAATGCACAAATTTTGACCCTTTAGAAGGCAAAATATTTCTTCAGGGTCTTCACGGAAGTTGTAGAACTCGAATTTCTCTTCGAAACTGTACTTGAATGGCCTTGATCTGGCATCCCTAGTGAAAGTTATGCTTATTGTCCCAAATCATGTAAGTTGGTCTAACAATATGTACTTGTTCTAACTCATATAAAGTTAATGCCAAGAAGTTTAAGTATCATAGTAGGAATAAATGGAAAAAAGACAAGAAAAATACCCACAATACTCATAAATTAAAGAAGACTAAATTGAACCAATATGGAGAAGGAAAACTAAGCATACAGATACTAAGTTTAATTATGGTAAAAAAAATAGTTGTACAAAGTAAAGTAAGCATGAAGTATATATCTATGTGAGACATAGTAGCAGATCCAACGACAACCAAAATTTTGAGATATTAGTTTTTGAAATAATTTGATTACATAGATATTAAAATGTAACTGATTAACATTTCTCTATGTATCTTCATTCTTTATATTGTCATGTCTACATGTTGACATTGTTTATTAAGTGATAAGGATTGTATAATATTTAATTATGAAATCTGTGTACTTTATATGACATATTTTAAGTATGAATCAAAGAGTATATCAGACAGATAAAAAATTGATCCTCTCATACAAGCAATGGCCTCTAGTATTTTTTATGATTGGAGATGAGGTAAGCCTTAACTTTATTTTCAAGGTAATAATTGAGAGCAAGAGCAAAAACACTTAAACCACGAACATCAATTTGGATGATAAGTTAAAAAAATATAGTTTGGAGTGAATAAATGGTCACCGCGTCTATCATAAATTACATGATGAAAGTTCAAGAAAATAAATTTAAGAGTAGACTTGTGAACTTGGATTAAACATTAGATATTTTTGATCTATCATCGATATGATATTACATTAATAAAAGATGTTACATTAACAATGAACTCTCAATCATATATTGGTTATACGAGTTATTCGATAAATATAAGAAATTATAAAATTTTTAAGTAACTAAATGCATTTTGTGCGAGTGAGAAAGTAAAATATCAACCTATCCTACACCAAATAATAAGTTAGGAACAGATTCAGAACATGAATTTTTGTATTTTTAAAAATGAGCGGTATGATTAGGTAATATCACAACCTTTGGTCAATATTCTACACCCTAAAAGATTTAATTTCAATCTTAATTGACATCGAGAAAAGAAGAAAGGCTAACGCTTAACATAATCATCTTTCTTCAATGATAAGGCTTACACTTAACATAATTATCTTTCTTCCGTGATTTCTTAAGATAGCTAACTAGATGCCATAACTACAGTTTCATGACGTATTGTTTAATTTCAGGAGTGTGCAATCGTATGTAACAATCACTCCCTCTCGACCGACTTGTGGTCCAATTTTAGGTTTGTGCAGTTCGATCTCTCTCATTATTCTTGCCAACAGGAACTTTAGATACCTTGTCTAGTGTTGCTACATGCTAAGTTGGACCGTATAATTTATAGTTTTATATTAACTCCGTCTCCAAAAATCATAATAATAAAAATTTAAAATAACAAATTTATTTATTTTATTAACATTATTTTTACATATAAATAATAATAATAATTGATATAAAAATATCATTTAATCATCAAACAAGTATAAAATTAAGAACAATTCAGAGTATTTAAAATATTCCAATTTTATCTTATAATAAAGGGTTAATTGCCAAACAAAGCCAAAACTTTTTTCAATTTTTCAATTATAACTCAAACTTTAAAAATTAGCAATAAAATGTTCAAACTTTCAATTTTTTTATTCTAACATGAATTTCAAAAAGTAGCAATAAAATACTCAAACTTTCAATTTTTTTCAATTATAGCCCGATGTTAGTATTTCCGTTAAGTTTGCTAGTGTAGCTTGCCACGTGTTTCAGAAACCTTAACTATTAATACACGTTGGTCAAAATTAATACAACAAATAAAGACTAATAAAACAACGTCATTTAATCACATAATTAAAACGACATCGTTGTTTAAAAATTATCTAAATCAGATTACTCAGTTCCGAAGACCTTAAGCTTTGATTTCAGTTTTTATTTTCGTTTTTAGTTTGTTCTCTCGATGCCCTCATCCTTCAATTTTCATATTACACAACCCTAATGCCCTCACACTAAGAGCATTAGGAGAACAAACTAAAAATGAAGAGCTTACTGGTGTAGTACGCTGTAATGCGAGAGTAATTTAAGGCATCAGGAAAAACAAACAAAAAATAAAGGGTTGAGGGCATCGGGAGAACAATAGATAACGTCGAGCTAGAATTGAAGAAAATTGAAAGTTTGAGCATTTTATTGCCACTTTTTAAAATTTGGACTAGAATTGAAAAGAATTGAAAGTTTGAAGATTTTATTGCTCCTTTTAAAAGTTCGGACTATAATTGAAACATTGACGAAAATTTGGGCTATTTTTTGGTAATTAACCTTATAATAAATAATAATTATATCAAATAATAAACATCCATGACTGTCTAACGATATAAAATTTTTAACAAGAGTTCATATCGAAGAATCAACTAGAAGTGAAATCTGAAACAAAAATATTTACAATTATATTACATATATAGAATTTAATATCAAATATAAGTGAAATTAAAAGAAGAGTAGAAAAATATAAAATTGCATTAACCTTAATTCTCATTTGTTACAAATCCTCATCATTAGTAATTAAAATTTTTTTATAACACTGGTTGGTATTTGGTTGTGGGTACTAGCGATCGATACCAAACAACAAGATTTTGTACTGTTTTTGCCCATAACTTTGGCTTTGACACTTGTTGAACTTAATTTCAAGTTTCAACAATTACGGATAATAATCCCAATAAAAATCATGAGAAATCTCATCAATAACAAAATTATCGTCACCATATAATTCTTAATTTAATTAAAATTTAGTCATCCTAAAACACTATTTTTGTATGTTACCAATTATATTCTAAAAAGTTTAGGCTCATTGTATAAAATTCAACTGATTTAAGTAGTAATATCAATGATATTTACGTAAATAGAACCTTTTTTTTAGAAATCTACAAATAAATATGCAAATATTATATATTATTCAAACCATATCAATTGTCCCATTATTTTTAGATATTATTTCAATGTGTATGTCTATTATTTTTCTTTTTTCAACTACTTTTTTTATTATTTTGTTAGTACTTTTTTCTATTTCACCTGATATTCGTTATTTCTTTTTTCTTTTTTACTGAAATCTTTTTGGCAATACATTTGTACAATTGTTGTTCTTTCTGTTTTTTTTAATGTCAAATAATATGTTATAATTTTTTTTGAAGATTTCGATAATATAATATAAATGCAATTATTTGCTTCTATGAACAATGTGAGCTGTAAAAAAAGTAATTGACTGCTTCATGGCTGACGTTCTTGACTTTTTAATTTGTTCACGTTTTTATTGACCATTAGCATGGCCTTGCAGAACAAGTCGGTATTAATTATTAAGCAAACCCTTGTCTCTATAAACTATTAAACTAACATAAAAAAGAAAACATTGAAACGTTCTTTTTCTTGATGCTACGGCTACCAGACTACTCATTCGGTTCCCACTTTCCGATTCCTTCTTTGTTTTACAATTTGTCAAGAAAATGACATGATCTGGCTTATAATTCAACGCAGAGGGAGAAAAAGAGTCCGTAAATTTAGACTGTAAATTCCATTTGTGTTTTAGATCGTATGTTATTTTTGTTTGGTGTAATATTGTGACATCAGCGTACTTCAAGCTGAACAGGACGGGGATACATTTTGTTTCATTTAGTATCGTACTTTAAGTGTCTTAGTGCGATCAGTCCTGATCATGGTCTCAGCAAACACCAGCTGCAATATTTCAATCTGAACACGACACTATCATCATTGTTTTTTTCTCCATTCGATGAGGGCAAGATGACTTTGATGTCTAGCTTGCTGAGTCAATTTTCCCACCATTTGACGTCACTCGTTACGCATTGGGGCCTCCCTCAATTCTTCATTTACTGTTCTTAAATTAGGTTCTGTTAATAGTAGCTAATCGCCCGTCCCTTTCCGAAAGGAGCATAAGCCAACATTTTTCCATACGATCGTTTTGGCAACTTCTTGCGCAAATCACCCTAAACGACTACTTTTAGAGAGCAAATTATTGCTTAGCCAGCATAAGAATGCAGCAATCAGGGTGCGTACTTTGTTAAAATAACATACAAGTCTTGTTCATTGATTTAAAACTTTTGATCAGTTTTTAAAAATATGTCATAATCTCTTGAAGTTAAGAAGTTTTAAATTTATGTCGTTCACTTTCTAATGAATTTGTAGATATTAAGCAATTAAACTTAATGTACTCTCTTTGTTATTCGTTGTGTTTTACAATTGTCTTACATAATAATTACAAGACGCCAATTAATGCCAACAATGATTGTACTTAGTGCAATAGTAGAGATAAATTAAATTATTCATTGGCCAAAGCTAAATTATTGCCTTGTGGAATCTATTCGTACTCAGTTCACGGGGAGGATTCTGACTTGAAGTAGCTAGTTCGTCTTTTCTTTAAATGAAAAGATTGGATATTCATTTCATGTGCTAGTTACATTACAAGTACAATGCTGTATCCCATTAGAACTTCTCTGAATATGAAGATGAAAATGGACTCAGGAGGATAGCACTTTTAACAGAGTCAGCAAGTACCCCGTACTGAAACTATAGGTTAAATTCTACATCCATCGGTACCATTTCTCAATGGTTGAGATTAGCATATTCATATGTACCTATCAAATCTTTTGTTCTATTAAATCTTATCTTATCTTTATATTTACGTAAAGAGATCTACTTCCAAGATATGGTTGTAGCTGTAAGCCATTAGTAATGTGTAGTTTCCAATCACTTGTGCAGAGATAAAAACAGGTTTACTCGGACTAATTAAAAGTCTGGGGTGGGATAGAATTAAGAAATGAGAAGATATTTTGCCCAGTCACCAAAAGAGTCCAGAGGTTGTGCCTCTGATATGAATTGATAATAGACAATTATAAATTGGTTAACGATTCGCGACCTCGTTTTAGTCGGATTAAGACAAGATGGGTGATGGACACAAGAATAGCTTAAGCACAGGGAAGTACAAAGGCAGCAATTCTAGACCTCATAGCCTACTGCCTACCCATGGATGATGGAAATCCAGATATTTGGTCGCTCGATTACACAGTTTTAACCTTTTACGGTATGGTTCATTACGTATTTGAGCCTTCCACGGTATGGTTCAATTGGTGGTGACAAGTTTTCCAACCTTCTTCATCTGGTTAAGATCCCTGTAGATTGAACAAAAATTTTAAATGTCTCTTTTAAAATTATTGAAATTGTTAGCTAACGAACAAAAAAAATGCGCGAATGTATAAATATCAAATAAAATTATTATTCATTAATTCGTTAAATAATTTATTTTAAAAACATAATTCATATATTATTCAATAAATTATATTAATATAAAAATAGAAAAGTCTAATGATTATTATTTCTTTATTTTTTTTACTTTTCTTCGCTTAAAGATATACGACAACTTGTCGCTATCGAATAATTTTCAAAGGTTGAGACGTGCTAAAATGGCAATCAAGTGCAATTTTCCAAGGAAATTTCAAACAACCTTTTTTCTTTTTGTTTGTTTACTTTGAATGACAGGCATAGACTATTGTATTGAGCGACTCGCATTGATTATGGTGTTTCGTATTTGTTTTTAAGAAAGAGAGGTGATCTATTGTCTGCCATATCAAGTGCGTGTTATTTTTTCTTAACAAAAATAATTTTGAATGCTTGTACAAAATGTATCTTAGCTCAATCAAAATGATGATGATTACATATTTGTCTTGAAAAATTAGGGCAAAATCCGTTCTCGTGCATGGTGAAATAATCATAAAATATATTTCATAATTAATTTTCTAAAAGATAAAATCACTTTAAATTCAATAATATAATTAACATATTAAACATACTAAAGTATCAATCTTAATTTATATCTTATTGTAAAAATTGATTCTTTTTTTATTATTTCCCTTGAACTATTTCTTAGACTAACTTATCTCAATTAACATAACTATAAAAATGTTTGATCTCTAACAATATCTACAGAACATATTGACGCAAACTCTACAACTATTACACAAAGAGTTAGACAAAGAATCTAACTCTTTTATATATTAAGCCTATTTATAATAGATTTGGAACATTTTAGTAATTTAATTATAATTTTAATTTTAATTTTAATTTAACTTTAATTAGAATTACAAATAATTTTAGTTAAATACTAATTAAGCCAAATAAGATTTAATATCCTATATTAGTACTTATTTATTAAATATATTATACTTACTCATAAAGTTTCTCAAATTTTATAATCAAGTTCAACTTAGATTAAAATACATTTTTTCTTTTCAACTTGTTCTTTATGTGTGACTCATTAGATTCTTAAATATGTTGACAATAATTATAAACCTTAAATCATATTTAGAATTAGATAAATTAAACTTCTTAATATCTAAATATTTACAAATGTCAAAGTAGCTTTGATAAACCTTTTGTGCACAATTTTTTTGTATAATTAAATTCTTTTATCATATAATGTTTCAATTAGACATAGAACATGAAATTAATGACTACTCTATTTGAGATCGATCATATTAGTTTTTCAAAATTAGAAATTGATTATATTAATAACATTTGTAAATTATTTATAAAATATCATTTCACTTTATCAATGGATTTCTTGAATCAACATTAATTAAGAATAATGAAGCATTTTCTCTAATCACTTTAAGGCACTATAAGAAAAATGTCGTTTTGCGACGAAAATTACCGACGAAAAATATCAACATTTCGTCGGTAAATAAGTTTAGCGACAGACTTTACCGACGAATAAAGGCATCGTAGAAACGACCGTAGCTAATAATTACCGACGGAATAACAATTTACCAACAGATAATTAATTATCTGTCGATAAATATACCGACGGTTTATTTTGACCGTCCGGAAATTCACCGACGATAATTTTATTCTGTCGGCAAATGTACCGACGATTTGTTCCTTTCTGTCGGTAAGTTCGTTAAAACATTACCGACGGTTATGTTCTGTCGGTAATATTACCGACGATATTTTAGTCTTCCTTCAATAAATTTAGTGACGGAACTGGTTATTACGTCTGTGATTATCAACAGTTGGTCGAGTGTTGTCGGTAAATACAATTGTTTTTACCGACGGAATAACGATCTTCCATCGGTAAATCAACCAGAAAATTTAAAAAAAATATACGTCAATATTTTTTATTTGATGATTCTATAGTTAATACATAATTTAAACAATTATGAATTTAATAGTATACATTTAATTTGTTTAGACAGAAATTTGATTGATGATATAAAGTTAAAAATATCTTAATTGATAATAAAAACATTACATTGTACATAATAAGCATTTGTAATTCAAATTAATGACCAAAAGTATACTATTAATTTGGAGACAGCGGATGCTTTAATTAGTGTGATGAGATACTACCCCTACCCTTCAACTCATCCACTTCATTATGAAGCTGAGCTATGTACTGCATCGACTGTTGCAATTAAGTTGTCAACGTCTGCATTGTGCTCCAAAGCTCTTGTACTTCATTGGTTGTGGATCGCCTACTAGATTTTACTGTACTGGACGTGGAGGATTGCCAATAACATGTGTTCACAAATGAACCTAAGCTGAATATCCTCTCACAATGGTCCCTACCACCCACTACATGAAGATAAGTTTCAGTCTTATCAACATCTTCAGACTGCTGAGACTATCGTTGAATGCTTTCTTGTATTTGGTCTTATCAGAAGGTAATGTTTATATTAGTAAGTGATAATTATCAAGCATTAATATTAAACTATAAAATTCACGTACATTTAATTTTTTACAACGACTGTTAACAAATATTACACCGTCATGCTTCTTAGTGTGAGTGTGCAAAAAGAGCTGACGAAGTATAGGCCTTATGCCCATAGACTTTTTCTACATAAGAATAAAATGTTATAAGTGTACTAGAATTTATAAAAATTTCAATAGAGTTTCCTCTGTTTTTTTGATATCCATCGGGTCCCTCAGCTCCAGCCTGGCGACCGTCTCCTTTATTCACATTATTTACTCCTGATATCTTTGTTGGTATATGGGTAGTGAATGTTGTAGGGTTGGTGGATGGTGTAGTAGCAGGTACAGAATGTGATGCCTCATCTACAAGTGTAGTAGTTGGAGGGGGAGGAGGTGATTTAGCTTCAGTTGCTACACTATGAGATGCTTCACCTGTATAGTAAGTACCTCCGAATCGTAGTCTGAATCTTAGTCACATCATATCCTGTCTTCTCATTGGTGGCATATTTGAACCTGAAATTAATATTTGATTGAATTTTATAGAAATATTACAATTTGCTTTCAATATTTTATACAATATATTGAAAAGGAAATAATTGATTTATTGAATATAATAGTTAATTACAAACACAAATTAATCGTTATCGTCACTTAATTGTAAATCAAAATCATCTTCTTGGTCTGAAGAATTTAAATCAAACTCAGACTCTTCTTGAGATCTCTAGTCCTCCTCATCCTCTCCAGATAAAATTTCAACATATTCTTTACATGGATCGTTCAAATGTTCATTATCCTCATATATGACAAATGCATTTATTTCATAAACATCTTTATGAAACGCTTCACTTTCAATTCTTTGTTCTCCTTTTCCACGTGATTAAAAAATATCTCTAGGTTTAACTTTGCAAACAACCAACTAATCTGACTTATCTTGTTATAAGCTAGGAAAAGGAACATAATACAACTAGATCGCTTGCATTGCCAACATGAAAGGTTCAAAATGTCAAAATCTTCTTCTCTTATTGATTTCAACTAGATTGTATCGGCTATGCACTTTTGTACTAATATTTGGAGTTGGATCAAACCAGTCACACTTAAATATCACACTTCGCTTTATTGATTTCAAAACTATAGTACATGACATTATTTACACCTGTGAATCAAGAAAACAAGTTCTAACTGTGGCTTCTAGGCTCGTGGAATTTTTCACCGATAAGCCTCACAGGAGCAACATCACGGGTTTCCAGCCTATATACCATCCTAGGGGTTTATTATGGAACAAATTGTCTTATCTATGAAACGTATTAACCAATTGAATTAATCACCTACAATTGATGTCAAAACTATGGTACATGACATTGTTTACACCTGTGAATCAAGAAAACAAGTTCTCGCTGTAACTACTAGACTCGTGGAATTTTTCACCGATAAGCCTCACGGGAGCTGCATTATGACTTTTCAGCCTATATACCATCATAGGGGTTTATTATGGAACAAATTATCCATAGCATCTCAAACTCATTTCACATACAGTAAATACTTAGAATATTAAAGAACATAAAAACTCATCAATGATTATAAGAATATTCTAATATTCTAAACAACAACATAAAATCAAGACATTCTTTGCATTCACACAAAATTGAAAGGTATCATAATCGTATTATTAAAGCAATACATATGGTAAACTTTAGTTCGACGACTAACCTGGATGGATGGATAGCTTCAGACTACAACGAAGAAAGATGAGCGACGCTCGTCAACACAATAGGGCCTGCTAAAAAATATGAAATATTTAATATAATACATTTGTTTTGTTATTAGGTGAAAGAAAAATACAAAAGTAAGGACTCATAAGGGAACCACTATGCTATAAATTAAAAGGTGACATAGCATTTCAACACAAGTCATCTACTATTGGCAGCATTAGCTTATTTGTATGTTTTATGTTACCTTACACACTTATCTTGGTCTATTTTCTTTAATTTTTTCTTTTCGATTTACTTTTTTTTGTGTGTGATTGCTTTGGGTTACCACTTAGAGATATACATAATTGAACTTTCATATACTTGTTTGGTTTTTTCATGTATAAGTGAAGAAAACTTTACGCCATTGCATATAACATGATACAATTAAATAAACTCAAAATTTACTCCATTTCTAAGTTATTTTTCTCTGATATGTTTACAAATTGGAAGAGTCAAGCTTAGCAATATCACACTTTCACCTTTAGTATCATAAGTATATGATCATGAACAGAAAAAATATTGGTTTTATTGAATGCTTTAAACTTCATGAACTCTTGAAAAGTATTAAAGGTTTGAGTTTGTAACAAATTTAGTTAGTGAATGGAAAATAAATGTTTGTCAGTTCCTATAAGACAATAACACTATGTATGATTACGGATGATCGTATATAATAAGCATACTCTTATTTTACAATGCATTTTACTATCAAACTCATAGAAAAGGATCTATATAGCTTAAATTATAAGCAATTTATTTAAGAATATGGTAGATAAACTTTGCTGCTTTTGTTATTACTGAAATTGTGAACATCCAAATCTAGACCAACTTACACCTTCTTAGGTTACCTTACTTTTTTTTCTAGCATTATAAATATTATTTTGATGACATACCAATATTTTAAACTTTTCTACTAGTTTCTTCAATTTGCTACATAATAATGTCATACTAGTTTAAGTTATGTTGTAGATAATTACAATATAATTCTTAAATGATTATTAGAAACCGATATGCTTATCTATTTATCTGTATTGATGCTTGGAAAGAAATGAAGAGCTAATATAGCTTGAAGAGTTCTTATTGGAATAGCAAAAATTAGATTAGTTCCTAGTCATTTTTAGGTTAAAAAAACCATTCAAGCTTAAGTTCAAGTGACATAATTTCGGTTTGATTAAGCCTTATGCATCAAGCTCAGATTGGGCTGAAATAAAAAAGTTCAAGTTAAGCTTAGGCCATAGGTGATCTAGGCTCGACTCAATTCTAATAGTTTTCTAAGGCTAAATCTTGCCTATGGGTTGCTTTATTGGTAAATAGAGGGGACATCTTTGTGCTAATAATTGGAAATTGCTAAAGGGGTTAATAATATCAAATGACTTGTGTTACTTGTCAATATATGTTTCTATTCCCTATGCAAATTTTTATCCCAATCCACTTTGGCATTGTTTTTGTTAACATTTTTGTAAATTAATTGATTATTCATTTATGCATATATTTAGTTATTATATTAGCATATATTTAGGGATCTAATGAGCATATATCAAGTGATATTATCCTCAATTGCATAATTACATGTATAAATTAATCATTTTGTAATAGTTGAAAATATGAAAATATAAGAGTTATTTTTCTCTGAAATAACATCTCTTCCTATATGGTATCTAAGTTTGCTTTGCAAAAAGGGCAATGATTTTGGTCTTCTATTTTTTCTTTATTAGAGATAATCTGATCGTTTAATAGCTACTTCGTATATACCAAACTCTTTTACTCTTTACAATGATTATAATATTGTAAACTGCATTTAGAATTCCCTTTATACACGCCTTCCCATGTTGCTAGAACTTTATGCTAAAAATTTTTACTCTACTATCTAAAGAAAGAAGACGATTAAAAAAATCAGTTTGTAATTGCCACATTAACATTTGAGTCCCATCTCTTGCTATATCATCTGCCACGTCAAACACCACATTAACATCCACATCATCATTAGGTTCTACTTTTTGCATGTCATTATTTGAGTCCCATTCCTCTATCACACTAGATGTCATTTCATCATCAATTAAACTTTGTCAACTCATTCAACAGTTGACCAACATCTTTGATCGATTGTTTTAGCAGTTTTATTATTGATTTTTCTTCACTTAGATTGGTTTATAAGGTTTTTTTGGGTGCTTTAAACTTATTTTAGGGTCAAATTAGCCAAATTCTATATCTACAACAAAATTTTACAAGTTATTATGTTTTTCAAGCCTTTTTGTTAAGATTCTTCTTCATTTGTGCTTTATTGATATTTTTAAACTTTCTCAATACAACCCTTAACTAACCAATATCACCTTTAATGGATTTAATTATGATTTTTGGGGTGAGAATGTACAGTTTTCTTAAAGGTAAGCTTCTTTGCAATATTATTACCGAAGAAATACTTAAACCTTCCTCAAAAGATAGATAAAGTAGAATATATATTCTTAAGACATCTAATTTCATAAGATGGTATGAACCATTAGATAGTAACATGATCTTGCAATATCTATGCCAAAGTAATCAAGCTCAATTTTTGAAGATTTGATATTTCTAAAGAGTTATGAAATTTTCTCAAAATCCATTGTTTTGTATCTAATAATATCAATCAATTTTGACTTTATAGAAGACTTCATCAGTTGCAGAAATAACCTAGCTAGATCACTAATAATTATATGTCTGAGCTATTAGAGTTTAGGATCGATTGGCACTTAAAGATCCTAAATGGTCTAATACTTAAATGTTAACATCTATAATGATCTTTATGAACAACAACATATCTGGCATTTGTTATTGACTCTCAATGATGATTTTGAATGTATATGTAGTTCTCTTCTTCATTAAGGTTCTCTATTAAATTTTGATACTATGATATATTTAATCCTAATACACTTAAGCATTGTTTTTGTTTACATACTTGTAAATCAATCTATTAGTCAACTACGAAATACATTCAAGGATTATATTAGCATACATTTAACATATATGAAGATATATTATCTTTAATTGCATAACCACAATATGTATAAATAGTCACTATTATAATATTTAATACACATAAAAATACAATAGTTTTGAAAGTCTAGAATGATTTAGTTTTGCAAAGATCTTGTTCTGCCATAGTTGCTTTGAACTATTTCTATCGGTTGCTCAATACATAGTAATTGTGTTAACAACTATTAATTTTCCAAATTTAAAACGTAGACAGAAAAAATAAACATGCAATGAATAAATCAACAACTAAAATTTGGTAATGCAGTTCGGTACACCTGGTCTACGCCTGCAGGACCCTCACACAACTTAATCAACCTTCACTGTGATACAATAGTTTTACCCAAGCCCTTACTAAATTGACACACTCAACCTTGACACTATCCACTCGTACTCACACTCCATGAAAGCATATTACTCTTAATGGCATGATAACTTCGTGCTAACCTCGATAGAAGATTTTACAACAATGATTGATAATAAATATGAGAATAAAAACTTAAGTGAATGAATCAAAGTAACATAAATAAGGAAACACTTGAGATAAAAACACTCCAAAAAATATGTAGGTTCATCAACTAAAAGTGTGGGAAGTTGTAGAATAACATCGGTTGTGAACCTTTGAGAATAATCACTGAACAGTCCATGCACAATAGCTCCAAGAAATCATTAATTGGATAAGTGTTTCACAAATGAAAATATGACAAAAATACGGCTACATACTTGACAAATATTCTACTCGTTTTTTCCTTACAAAAATAATAAAGCAGCTATCCAAAAATCTACGTTTATGTATATGGAACACAGTAATTAAGGATTAGTCAAATCACCAAAAATATAAATGCCACATATTGCTAAAAAAAAAAGGTGCATTATGTTCAATGAAACATAGTGATTTTATCTCCAATAAATCCTATCCTTATAGTGATTTTATCTCTAATAAATCCTATCTTCTCTAGGATTTTATCCTTTATAATATCTTATCTTCAAGAATCCCACACAAGGGAAATTTTTTTATCATAATAATATACCAAATATATCCAACTGTAAATAATGCACAAAATAATTAATTAGATATCTTAACAAGATTTTTTTTCTCTCAAATCACTCTCTTCCTACTATGGCTGTAGTTGCTTCAATACAATCGTTAACTATCTTATGGACATTACATTTTTATTATACCTCATAGTGTTGATTACTTTGTGATGTCAATTAATCGATGGTTTCTTTCAATCTGCGAACAAGTTATATAATTCAACAATCAAGTTTTCCTTTCCATTTCTACCTTGTCCTTCACTACAAGAAAATAACAAAATTCGTGATATTTTATTAATAAAATGTCACAGATTGTGAAAACTTTTCGTGAGGTTTAAAAAATTTTGAATTTTTTGCAATGTTTTATAAAAACGTCACAAATTTGTAATACTTTTTGCAACATTTTATCCATAAAATATCACGAAATATAAACCGCCATGTTTTCTTGAATAAAACGTCGCTGTTGGGGTTTGCCTTTGTTTAATTAACATGCCTTCGTTTCCAACCATTTTGTCGGTTTTTTCTTCTCTGCCTTCTTTTCTCTAGCAGCGCTGCTGCTTCTTCCTTCAGTAAGAAGCCCAAACATTTTAAGATTAAGAAGTGGAGTGTTGTTGCTCTCTGGGCATGGTGTAACCTCTCCTCCTAGTCCCTAACCCTAACCTTAACCCTAATTTTATTACTTTCTTGATTTTCTTTCTTTTAAACCCCTGTTGAAACCTCTGATTGCCAATTTAAGCTCCGCGAAGGTGAAGACTCTTAGATAATTCCCTGTTCGTTGGCTCAGAAATTCGTAGAACCCCAACGATTCCGATGAGTCCTGCGACGAGGGGCAATCGGAGTTAAAGTCGAAGCACTGCATGTCGTTTGTGCTGCTAGATGCAACGTTTAACAACCTGGCCCAAGACACCCTAGAGACTCTGGAAATGATGTTGCCGCCACCGGAGTCGTCGTCCCGGCACTCCCCTTTGATAAAGAGGAAACACTTCATTATTTTGTCGTTTGTTAGAACTTAGAACACCATTCAAGAGTAAAGAGAGTTTTGAAAAAACTCGTGTTTTTGTGTTAAGAATACGAATAATAAGATCGTTGATGGCCGCAGATAACAAATGATGTCATTGCAGCTTATATTTTAAATGCCACTCTTGTTGTTCTGAAACTGGATAAGGAATCCTTCTGGAAAGATGCTAGGTATGGAGCTATAACTTAATATATTTTTAAATATACTATTCTTGGGTTTCTGATTCACAAGTTAATTCTTAATATGTTTTGTTTGACATGTACATTGGTTAATTACTGCAGGTGAGAGGAAGTCATGTGGGCACATACCTACCCAATTCTGGGATTTGGCACCATACTCAACGGTTTCTGAAAAAAAGTACTTCTAATATAAATACCATTCACCGCTTGGATTTTGATGCCCCAACTCGCGAGAATGCTCATCAATTACCAGATGACAAAGTACTTTCTTATACATCCTACTAAGTTTGTTACCCTTCCAATTATGTGTTCATCCTCATTAAACTACAATTGTGTATATAAATTTCTTTTGGTTCTATGAAATGATTGTTACATCATTTTTGGCACAACAAAGTTTATGTAAATTTAGTTTAGAGTTTGAATGATGACACTCCATTGTGCAAAATTGTAGTCTACGTATACAAACTTCAGAATAGTTTCATTTTGTTTAAAGCAGCAAATTTCTTTCACTTCTATAGAAGCAAGATGAATCCCTTCTAGAGGACGTCAGGACACTATTAAGGGTAGGAAGGATGGAAGAGGCGTGCAACCTTTGCTACTCTGCTAGACAGGTATCTAAAAAACTATGGGGAAATTGAATTAGTGGATATGATTGTGTATTTGTTATTTACTAGTCATATTGATTGATTCCATTTTGGAAGCTATAGAGGGCAGCAACTTTGTGTCCATTTGGAGGAATGGACTCAATTCCTTCCATTGAAGCCCTATTGAAGAATGGGAAAAATAGAATATTGCAGGCTATTGAACTAGAAAGTGGGATTGCCCATCAATGGCATCTGTGGAAATGGGCTTCTTATTGTGCCTCAGAAGTAAGCATGAGCTTTTTGTACCATTTTCTTATTTATGAACCTATTTCTTCTGCATATTTGTTATATCAGTTTCATTTATTAATTTATCTTTTCCGTCTTTAACTTTATTCTATAGAAAATTGCAAAGCAAAATGGTGGGAAGTTTGAAATAGCTGCATATGCAGTCCAATGTAGCAACTTAAAATGCATGCTTCCAATATATATAGACTTGGAGGTATTGGTTCCTCTTTTTCTTTCTTACGTTTGTTTTCATGAGACTATCTTCTCTGAGGAGATTCTGATTATGTAAATAGTTAATAATGTGTTAACTATTATATCTGTGGTCAACATGCTGGGCGTTGGCAAAGTCTTGGCTTGATGTTCAGGTGGATTTGGAATTAGCTTGCTCTCAACCAGGAAGATTGGAGCATCTTAAAAGCTATGGTGATGGTCTTGAAGGAAGTGCTGGGAAAGTGGATGTTGCATCTCATCCTTCAGTTGGACCAAAAAATTGGCCACTCCAAGTTTTGAATCAACAACCCAGGAATCTTTCTGTCCTTCTTCAAAAACTCCACTCAAAGTATGTTTATGATATCTTATTTGTTGTTTTAATTGAATATTTAAGTTTCATAGTATTGTTCTATCATTATTTGTCGTACTCTGGATATTTTGTTGAGTGTGATGTTTTCTTGGAAACCATGTTGTTGCGAAGTGGTTAATGAAGCTATTACTCGAGGGTGTAAGGAGCAACAACGACAAATTAAGGTCTCCCTCTCAAGAAAATATCTACCATGATATTCGTTCCATAATTCAAATGTGAGTATATTGGTCTAAGGCTAATTAAATTTATCAATTGTAATTCAGATTTTCTCTATATAATAGTCATTTGTGTTAATCACAAATCGGTATTCTTTCATGCTGTAGGCAGTGCAGCTTGGGAAGTTTGATTACAGACTCTCAAATAAGTTGGATTCTCATTTACAAAAGCTGAGATGTAGAGTAAATTATCATGCTTTGAGGTTCACTGATTCCATTCTTAAACCTCAAATAAGATGAAGCCTGTTGGACCCCATTTTCGAAGTCTAACTAGTATGCCGAATATCTTAATACGTGAGTTTATCCCCCAAAGAGAACACCTTGACCATTATCGGGTTATCTTTTTCTCTCTGATACCACAAGATGTCGCATACTTATAACACACATTTACCACCCATACTTGCGTTCAAAACTCCCCTTTCTAAGTTCAACTTCCCTCTTTGAAGTCCATTTTATCCATTTCAACCTGAATACCTTAAGGAATAGCATTGGTGTGTCCACACTTTACATATGTACATGCTTCGGGACTATTGGCATAACTTTTTCTATAGGCATCCAATTTAGGGTTTCTTTGGATAGTTTGAAAGAGGATTCAAGAGCTACAACTTTCATGAAGACCTCAAAGGCTAATTTTAACTTTTGAATGATCAAAAAATAGGACAGAAGATAACCATGAACAGTAACCTAGACGATATCGTGAATAATGACACAGAGGAAGTCTGTGAATAGTAACACAGACGATACTCGTGAACAGTAACACAGACGAAGTCTATGAACAATAACACAGACGAATCCTTATGAACAATAACACAGACGAAGTCTGTGAACAGTAACACAGAGGAATCTGTGTACAGTAACATAGACGATACTCTTCAACTAATATCACTTCCTAACTCCTTCTTATAATCCTTGACCTATGATCTATCCTCTGTGTTTCATCCTTTTTAGTTGACTTTTATCTTCTGTGTTGACCACTTATCGTCTGTGGTCTATCCTCTGTATTTGACTTTTATCTTCTGTGTTGACCACTATCATATGTGGTCTATCCTCTGTAGTTGACTTTTATCTTCTGTGTTAACAACTATCATCTGTCGTCTATCCTCTGTGTTTTATCCTCTGTGTGATGATGTGTCCTCTGTTTTCTTACGTCATCACAAACGATACTTTTACTCTTGATTCATCCTTTCCTCTGTGTTATGACGTCAGCACAGACAATACTTCCCCTTACTAATCCTCCTTGCCTTTGTGTTCTGACGTCAGCACAGACGATACTTCTCCTCTCTATTCTTCCTTACCTCTGTGTTCTGACGTCAGTACAGACGATACTTCGCTTCTCTATTCTTTCTTAACTCTGTGTTCTGACGTTGACACAGACGATACTTTGCCTCTCTATTCTTTTTTGCCTCTGTGTTGTGACATCATCACAGACGATTCCTTTCGTTTGTGTTTTCCCACGCAAACCTTTCCAACCCTGATGTGCTATTCTAAAACTAACAACAGTTGGCAAATTCATCAAGCAAAACGTGCACATACACATTTCATTATCCAAATCTCAACATAACAAAATCATACGGAGCAATTCAGTTTCACTGTTTGATTTAAAAACACAGTTAGAGTTATTACAAATCAAATTACACATCAACTTAACCAAAATATAAAATATGATCCATGCTGATATGTCGGATGGGCTATTACAAATCACTGACTTAGTACAAGTGACTCTAACTAATGTGGAGTTTTTGATGCCTTGCAAGGATCCCTATCTTCTTGGTTTGCACCTGAGGAGGGAAGAAAAGGGGGTTAAGCTACACAGCTCAGTGGCTAATATACTTACAGCCATTAGCAATTAGCACAAATTCAAACATATTTCAAATAAACAGAATAATGCAGAACACATAATGCTTGACAATTTACATATGCAATGCATAAACAAATGGCTCGAGGGTTCCATAGGTAGAATGGAGAAACCAAAGTTTACCCCATGAACAGAATGAGTCCTTTTTCGGAGCTCATATGCCATAAGTGGGCAGCTGCGAGAAGGTTCTTGTCAATATGCATGTGACGAATAGAATGGTTCCGCTCTTGCCCAAACAAAGCACATATTCATTTAATCGTATGTTCGGATTTTATGCTTGTTTGTCTTTTCATTTAAACAGAATGTGATGACATATTTCAATGGCATAACATAATCAAAATTCATAAATCATATGCATTTTGAATATTAACACGTTTCAGCAAATTGTACATACATGCACACATATATAGGCAAGAATCTGCCCAATCACACAATAACTATAAATACATTACCCACCAAAATGTTTGACAATGA
>JANIIA010000004.1:14375970-14386878 GCA_027478495.1 Erythroxylum alaternifolium | reverse complement strand
GGTAGTTGGGGTTGTAAATGTTAATGACAAAAAGACGTCGTTTGGCTTAAAATCAAACGATGTCGTTTTACTTAATGATCATTTCGACACTTACTGACGAAACTTACCAATGGAAAAGAATTTCCGTCGTAGTTTACCGACGAAACACCGATGCTGTCGGTATTCAAGTTGCAAATTTTCTCTGCCAACTGTTACCATGTAATTTTGCGACGAAACTTCGTATTTCGTAGCTATTATACGTCGGAAAATTTACGAGAAAATTTTCCCTCAACGTTTACTAACAAATTTTTAGTCCGTCGGTAAATCTGTCAACATTACCAATAGAAAGTCAATTTCTATCACTAATTTACGACGGAATATGTTCCACCGGTAATTTTCCGTCAATAATGTCTTATTGTTTTGTAGAGAGGCGATGAATCGTGTATTGATTAATCAACTATTTCTATATAATTTTTGTTATATCTAATGATTACTGACTAAACTATCCTTAGACTATGGATAAGTCATAAGTAATATTGAGACATAACAATTACTATACGAGATACTTAGACGATATCAAGTTAATGAATTATTTATATAATCATAATATTTCAAATAAAATTTTCATATGGGTTCATTCCATAAATTTGTTTTCTAGTAAATACACATATATTTAGCTAAATAATTTAGTTTATGAGATTAGCAATGTCTTTATAATTAACATCTTTTGTAAGGAAGAAGCAAATGTGCGTTAATTTCGGCTCTTCAAGTGAAGAAAAGGGGAAGACGGAATCTTGGAATTGAAAGTGATGAATACACAATGACTTGCGGATAGTAATTCGCTCTCAAACCCAAAACATTAATGCACAAAACGACACATTTCCAACTGTTTGTTTCACCATAAAATCTCACCCGCTCTGAGCCACGCTCTCAGCATTCAAGTGAAACGAAATTAGTGAACCTACATTTTTATCCACGTATTGGTCAACGACAGTCAATGCAGTGTCCCGCGTCTCCTGTAGTTCGAGGTTGTGTTTGCCGATTGCACTTCACGCGATGAAGTGGGGTGTTGATTGAATCTCTGTAATTGACAGCCGATAATAAGAGAAAAAAAAAAGCAATGGTTGTTCCAGGGAGAAGCAAAAGCACCGACTCGCTGTGGTCTATCAGTATCTGAAATGGGCTCCTGTGCCTGTTGCCCATTCGTCACGTCTGTTTATGCAAAAGTCCACCTTACTTTTCCAAAATTTTATAAGAACACTCGCAATTATGATGCGATCAACCCAATACACCACAACCAATACCTTAGCTCTCCCTCGTTGTTTTCCTTCCACATGTATTGAATTTCGAAGTCGTGACATGCTATCACACCAAAGCTTGTTTTTTTTCTGGTCGAAACAATAGTTTGCTTCTGCTCCAGATGCAGAGTCGCTATAATGTCATTTACAGCTTTTGGAAAGGGCTGGAGGTAAGCAAGAGAGGCTTTTGTGAATCTAAAGTCTGCATGGTTCCACAGTATGTTACTTCATACGTTGTCAATATTTGAGTTGTTCGTGTTGTGCTGTTCACAAAAACTCAATCTGAAATATGCAATAGTTTCTTGTGGTTGCTTTCTATTGCTATGTCATGTATGGCATGCACTGACTTGCTTCAATTAATGTGCTACTTGGTCAGCTCAACCAACCCTACACGTCTTCAAAGTATGGGTTATTGACTAGCATTGATTTGGATTTCTTTTTAAATAAGGAGAGATGATCCATTATCCTCCACATCTGCGGCTTGCCTCCCTGCCATACAAATGCTTGAAATGAGATTGTTTTGCTTCTTTTAAATGGAAAAACAAACGGGAAAATATTAATTCTTTCATCTGATTTGTTTTTTGGTGTAATTTATCATGTCTCTTGGCTGTCATAGAACGTTCTCCTGGCTCTTATAAGTTGATTTAGGCATATCTATTTGCAGCTTCGAAACCTGGATGCTTTTGGAACTTGCGGACTTGGGTGGTTTTTATGCTGCAAATAATTTGCTATACTGCATTAGAAGAACTATAAGACTTTGGTGTGTCTGTCTTTTACGTTTATGTGCTTCCTTTCTGCTTGGCTGACTCCATAGGTTCCAACTCTTTTAATTGCAGTAAAACAATGGAGAGTAGATGGATAAGGTTTAATGACAAACGACGAACACTAAAACTAACTCTCTTTTTGGGCCTTTGTACGTGATCCTTAGGGTGCACCCAAGGCAAGCAATTAATTACTTGGACTATCCAAAGTTATGGATCATTCTTCCATGCCCATTTTAGTCTTTTATTACGAAACAAATCGAAGTAAGATTGATGTTTTTTTTCCACTGGATATGGCTTGGCTTCATCATTACGTGTCTATGAACTTCTCTTGGCAAGTATTTTTATATTAACGTGCTAATCATATTTTGTGACAATACTAATCTTTTCGTCTCAAAATACATCTTTTTTCTTTTTTCTTTTTTCTTTTCTTTTGAGTTGATTATGGTGGCAGTGTGCTCTCTTTTTGTTAAGAACGATGATTTACATTGTTATTATATTGTTTTTTTAGTTGTTTCGTTTCTGGTGATTATAAAGCTTGGCAACAAAAACGCTGACAACCTAGTGTTCTGCTGAAATTTCAAGGTGACAAGGAGGAGGTGTGATAAGACTAAGCCAAGCACGTGAATTTAAAGTGGAAAGTCTCATATGTCGTCCACATCATGGATCGCCTCTCTCTCCTGTTCAAGCTCCATTGTCACATCCTCGGAGGACGCTTCTCTTCCATTCATATTTCAGTGGCTAAGATTCGTGTTCCTATGTCCATGCCCTCAAAGAGTTCTCTTATGTTCAGTTGATCTTTTGTTCTTGCTTGTGCTATTTGCATTTGCAGTTCAGAAGTTGGTTTCTAGATTTACCTCCATTGGTCATTCCAGGTCTGACATCAACAAGCCTCTCATTGCAAGGAGAAGAGCCCTTGTTCGAACTAACATTTGGTTTAACTTCTCATTGATTGTGACAGCTCTTCTAGCCTTTTGTTACACTATCGTTTGTATTCTAGTACTTATTGGGAGCAGTCATTTGATGTGGAAGCTCATTGATGCGTTGTTCTGGTTAGTTCAGGCAGTGACTCATGCAGTAATCGCAATCTTAATCATTCATGAAAAGAGATTTCAAATTGTTTCTCACCCATTGTCCCTACGGATTTATTGGGTTGCGCATTTCATTGTTGTCACTCTCTTTATGTCATCTGGTATGATTCGTTTGGCCGGCCAGAATTCAAACTTGATATTAGATGATATAGTTTCCGTTGCGTCTTTTGTATTATCAGTTGTTCTTCTTTGGGTTGCTATAAGAGGATTAACTGGGATTACAGTTTGCAGCGAGTCTGAGCCAGAAATGGAGAACCCAAATAAATTATACGAACCCCTTTTGGATAAATCCAAAGTGACTGGCTTTGCTTCAGCTCCTATAATTTCCAGGGCCTTCTGGTTATGGATGAATCCTCTGTTGAGTCAAGGCTACAAATCTCCTCTCAAGTTCGATGACGTGCCTACTCTGTCACCAGAGCATAGAGCTGAAATAATGTCACGGCTCTTCGAATCCAATTGGCCTAAGCCACATGAAAAGTCGGAACACCCCGTTAGGACCACATTGTTGAGGTGCTTTTGGAGGGAAATTGCCTCAACCGCATTTCTTGCCATTGTGCGGCTTTGTGTCATGTATGTTGGGCCTATTCTTATACAAAGTTTCATGGATTATACAGCAGGGAAGAGGAGCTCTTTGTTCGAGGGATATTACCTCGTATTGATCCTCCTTGCTGCAAAATTTGTTGAGGTTTTAACCGTTCATCAATTTAACTTCAACTGTCAGAAACTTGGAATGCTCATTAGATCTACTCTGATCACGTCTTTGTACAAGAAAGGCCTGCGGTTATCATGCTCTGCTCGTCAGGCTCATGGGGTTGGACAGATTGTTAATTACATGGCTGTTGATGCCCAGCAACTCTCTGATATGATGCTACAGCTACATTCCATATGGCTAATGCCACTGCAAGTTGGTGTTGCATTAATTCTTCTGTATAACGCACTTGGGACTGCAGTAGCCACCTCTTTGGTTGGAATCATCTGTGTCCTTGTGTTCGCGGTATTTGGAACCAGAAGAAACAACAGATTTCAGTACAATGTGATGATGAATCGTGATTCAAGAATGAAGGCGACGAATGAAATGCTTAACTACATGCGCGTGATTAAATTCCAAGCATGGGAAGATCACTTTAACAAAAGAATTCAAACCTTCAGAGAAGCGGAGTTCGGATGGCTTTCTAAATTTCTATTCTCGATCTACGGTAACATCATTGTATTGTGGTCTGCACCCTTACTAATATCAACAATCACATTCGGAACTGCATTGCTGTTGGGAGTCCCTCTTGATGCAGGGACAGTATTCACCACCACATCCATATTCAAAATCTTGCAGGAGCCTATTAGATCTTTCCCTCAATCCATGATCTCACTTTCACAAGCAATGATATCTCTGGGAAGATTGGATCGTTATATGCTAAGTAAGGAATTGGTGGAGTCATCAGTGGAAAGGGGGGATGGTTGCCAAGGTAGAATAGCTATGGAGATTAAGGATGGGGTATTTAGTTGGGATGACGAAGCTGAAGGCGAGGTTCTGAAAGACATAAATATAGAGATTAAAAAAGGGGAGCTTAGTGCTATTGTTGGGACAGTAGGGTCTGGAAAATCTTCTCTTCTTGCTGCCATTCTGGGTGAGATGCACAAAATATCAGGAAAGGTATAGGTTATGCATAATGGCTTTTCTTTTTTTAACACCGTCATGTTTATGTATCCCTAAAAAATTGTTGGTTTAGACTTGGTTTGATTTGATGAAGTTATTTATCCTACCATTCTTTCACCAGGTCAGGGTTTGTGGAACAACTGCCTACGTTGCTCAAACTTCTTGGATTCAAAATGGTACCATTCAAGAAAACATTTTGTTTGGTTTGGCAATGGACAATGAGAAGTATAAAGAAGTGATCAGGGTGTGTTGCTTGGATAAAGATTTGGAAATGATGGAATATGGTGATCAAACTGAAATAGGAGAGCGTGGTATCAACCTTAGTGGAGGGCAAAAGCAAAGAATACAGCTTGCTCGAGCAGTTTATCAGGATTCCGATATCTATCTTCTCGATGACGTCTTTAGTGCTGTCGATGCGCATACCGGCTCTGATATATTCAAGGTGACTTTATTAACACATCATTCACAAGTGATTCACTCCCTTCTTCCCTTGAGCATTGTACACATTGTTTCTATCCAACATGCATTGCTGATATAGACTAATTTTCTTTCGTAGGAATGTGTCAGAGGGGCACTCAAAGGAAAGACTATCTTGCTAGTGACCCACCAAGTTGATTTTTTGCATAATGTTGATCTTATCTCAGTAAGTACACTTTGTTACTTTTATTTCTCTTCCAGCCACACGTCATGTTATATGCTGAGGCTAATGTATTTGTAATTTACAGGTGATGCGAGATGGAAAGATAGTGCAATCAGGAAGATATAATGATCTACTAAAGTCAGGCATAGATTTTAAAGCTCTGGTGGCTGCCCATAAAACCTCTATGGAGCTTGTAGAAGTTGATCCTATTTTACCAGGTGAAAGTTCCCCCAAAAAGCCCACGTCTTCTCAACCTAGTCCAAGCACTGGGGAGGTAAATAGTGAAAACAAGCATCTAGAACAATCAAAGTCGAATAAAGGAACCTCAAAGCTCATTGAAGAAGAGGAGAGGGAAACTGGTAAAGTGGGCTTCAAAGTGTATAAACAATACTTGACTGAAGCATTTGGATGGTGGGGTGTCATAGTGGCATTGCTTCTTTCTCTAGTATGGCAAGGTTCTCAGATGGCCGGTGATTATTGGTTGGCATATGAAACTTCAGCAGACCATGCTTCCTCTTTTAAGCCTTCCCTCTTCATTTCTGTGTATGCAATTATTGCAGCTGTGTCATTGATTCTCTTAGCAATAAGAGCCTTCTTCATTGCTATCATGGGGCTGAAGACAGCCCAAATTTTCTTTAAGGGTATTCTTTATAGTATTCTACATGCACCCATGTCATTTTTTGATACCACACCTTCAGGAAGAATTTTAAGTCGGGTAAGGACTGAAACTACCGCTTATGGAACCTTTACTTCATGTTTAGATTTGGCTGATAAACTACGACAGGAATATTTTTAGACTGATGGCTTGTTTCTTCTTTTGTTCTCGTTCTTCAGGCATCAACAGATCAGACCAACATCGACCTATTCCTTCCATTTGTTTTGGGAATCATGATTTCCGCGCACATCACAATCCTCGGCATCATCATTATCACATGTCAATATGCTTGGCCGACAATCTTCCTATTGATTCCTCTTGGTTGGCTCAACTTATGGTACCGGGTATAGAGTTTCTTTGTCCTGCAGTTGACAAATCATAATATATTGGAACTTTCGAGGGCAATGAAATTAATGTCTTTTCATTTGATTTCAGGGATATTTTCTTGCAACATCTCGAGAATTGACTCGTCTCGACTCAATTACTAAAGCACCTGTTATCCATCATTTTTCAGAGAGTATTGCAGGAGTTATGACAATCCGAGGATTCGGAAAGAAGGATAGTTTCTCTCAGGAAAATGTTAACCGAGTTAATGACAATTTGCGAATGAACTTCCACAATAATGGATCGAATGAGTGGTTGGGTTTTCGATTGGAATTGATAGGGAGCTTGATCCTTTGCACATCTGCTATATTCTTGATTTTGTTACCAAGCAGTATTATAAGGCCAGGTATTACATACTAACACGTTGGTACCTAAAGAACATTAACACACTTTCTTAAAGCCTTAAATTGTAATCTAATATTGTCAAAAATATTATGTTGAATAATAACATGCTCACATAACTCTGAAATATGCAGAAAATGTTGGCTTATCTCTGTCGTATGGGTTGTCTTTGAATTCTGTACTGTTTTGGGGCATATATATGAGTTGCTTTGTTGAAAATCGGATGGTCTCCGTCGAGAGGATTAAACAATTCACTAATATCCCATCAGAGGCAGCATGGGAAACAAAAGATCGTCTTCCTCCTTCAAACTGGCCAATTCACGGCAATGTTGAACTCAAGGACTTGCAGGTAACTAATGGCATATGGATAATGGATTCTGATTAAACCTTCCTTCAAAAAGAAAGGAAAAATGAAGCAATTAGATATGCAATGAAGATCTCATATGCTTTCTTATATTTGATGAATTATTCTTAATTCCAACGAGTTCTTCTTTGGCTTATAGGTAAGATATCGTCCAAACACTCCTTTGATTCTTAAGGGGGTTACTCTAAGCATTCATGGAGGAGAAAAGATTGGAGTTGTTGGACGTACAGGGAGTGGAAAGTCAACACTGATTCAAGTTTTGTTTAGGTTGGTGGAACCAACAGGAGGGAAAATAACTGTTGATGGCATAGACATCTGCATGCTGGGTCTCCATGATCTTAGGTCTCGCTTTGGTATAATTCCTCAAGAGCCTGTTCTCTTTGAAGGAACTGTGAGAAGCAACATTGATCCTATTGGGCAGTACACAGACGATGAGATCTGGAAGGTATTATGAACATGTTGCACTATTTTCAATCACATTCTTGATGTAGGCTATTATTGCTATGAATTCAATTCCACTACAATATTACGTTGCAATCTATAATTTAAAACCATATTTATTATTTGTAGAGTCTTGAACGTTGCCAGCTAAGAGACAGTGTAGCTGCAAAACCTGAAAAACTTGACGCTCTAGGTCCGTGATTGTTACCTAATTTTGAGTGACTTTTTAAAACTCTCTTGGACATGGTTAATGAAATGGTTGATTTTCCTTAGTGGTGGATAATGGAGACAACTGGAGTGTGGGTCAAAGGCAGCTTTTGTGCTTGGGGAGAGTAATGCTAAAACGCAGTCGACTGTTGTTCTTGGATGAGGCAACTGCTTCAGTTGACTCACAAACCGATGCAGTGATTCAGAAGATCATCCGCGAGGACTTTGCAGCTTGTACTATTATTAGCATTGCACATAGAATACCCACAGTCATGGACTGCGATCGTGTTTTAGTTATAGATGCAGGTAAGAAATTAAATTTCATTCATTCGTCTTCCTTTTGCATACTATAGGAAATTTTAAAATCCATTAACTGCTTCATTACTTATAACAGGACAAGCTAAAGAGTTTGATAAACCATCTCGTTTGCTGGAAAGGCCAACTCTCTTTGGAGCATTAGTTCAGGAGTATGCCAACCGCTCAGCTGGATTGTAGATGAACCATTCTGTTAATTCATAATAAGAAGTCGCTATGTTGGTTTTATCTTTTAATTCACGTTGTATAATATTTTATTGACATTGTCACCGCCCATTTCGATGATCTTTCGAAACTCAAAATCCTGAGACTTAGCCCGATTAAGTTAACAACGTAATATTTTATGTACGAAAGCTGAACTCGTTTTGTTTTGAAAAATGCTTAGTGGTCATCCACGTCAAATAAGATGAAAATATAATAAAAAATTACTTTAACAATAAAGGTAAATATTCTGTTAAAAATAAAGTTGTTTCCTCTGTTTTCCGGCTTCAAATCACCTGTGTCATTAACCCTATGCTTCCTGTTCCCAACAACATCCACCCATTATCTGTTTTCCGGTTTCAAATCGTCTGTACTATTAACCTTGCGCCCCCTATTCCCAACAATATCCACCCCAGAAAACAGAGGAAACGACTTTATTTTTAACATAATTTATATATTTATCTTTACCGTTAAAGTATTTTTTTATTATGGGTGGATGTTGTTGGGAATAGGGGGCACAGGGTTAATGGCACAGGTAGTTTGAAGCCTTGTTTTCTATCTTTATTCCTTATCTTCCCTTTTCCCTCTATATCTACAGAAGATATTACTATAATTTACTCAATTTGAAGGTGAGAAAGCAACCTTTTTCTACAATATAGTTGTTCCATCTATTATTTTGTTGGCACTTTTTTCTTCCTCCTTTCATCTCCATTAAAGATGTTTATGTCATTTTATGCTTGAAGGTATTTTATAACTTATAATTAAAACAATTTTATACATAGGTAGGAATAAGGAAAAAGAACACATATTTTATACCTCACATATGTAGAAAAAGTACCATTGGATGTTTATTTCAAATAAGCAGCTTTTTTTTACTTTTATTAGGCAACAACATGACTAAGTACAAACAAATTTATGTCTCAATAAAAACTATACTGATAATCAATATAAGTATACTTGTGTAATGTTAAAAAAATAACAACATTCATAAAAATAAGTACCACGTACACTTTGCAATTAGAATACCATTTTTTAGTACAAATCATATACTACATCAATTTAAATTATACCACTACTCTATTATTCAATACCACATCTATATTAAAAAATATCATCATTCATTACAAATAAGCAATAGATACACTTTTAAATAAAAATGTTGATTAAATAGAAAGAATATCATGATTCAATAATAACCATACCATCATGCAATAAATTTAGTTCCATTAGTATAAATAAAAGTTACGACCACATATTTTAAATAAGTAACAACTTTAGTAAACAAAAAATAGAACTTTTAAGTAGAAAAATATCATCATTATTACAAATAAGAAAGATATACACTTTTAAATGGAAATTTATTGACCATAGAAAGAATACCATGCTTTAATATAAATTATACGAGCACTCAGTATATTTAATACCGTCACTATGTATGGTTCTCAAATGAGAATAGAGTAAAAATCATACTTCACCTTAATACATATTGTACTAATACTTTACTTTTCTAATAATTGAATTAGGTTAAGAAAATATCACTCATTGTAGATAAACAAGAAATAATCTTTAATGGGAAAAATATTGACTATATAAAAGGAATACTATGCCTCAATATAAAATATACCAATACTCAATATATTCACTACTAGCACTTAAAGTTAAAATTACTATAACTTATTTAAAATACGTTATAGCTTCAATAAAAAAAGGAAATCCAACTCGGAGTGCAAACCATACCTCGCTTGAATCTAAACTATGCTAGTACCTTATGTGCTCATACTAGGTCTAGGCATAAAAAAATTGTCATTGATTACAATAGGTAACACCTATACTTTTAAATGAGAATAACGTGGTTAAGTGGAAATAATATAACAGATCAATACAAACTATACCGATACTTAGGACATTCAATAACACAACTATAAACAATAAATACTAGGACACATTAAAACAAAAAAGTCACAGCTTCAGTGCAAAATAAACAAAACATGTCTCAATTGTAATAATACCAAGAATCAATGTGAGGGATATAGACAGATACACGCCTATGTAATAAAGAGTGTTAAGGAAAGGTTTTGTTTAACACGATTAAATATATATTCATGTGGTTAACCTTGCAAGAAACTGTGTCCATTAAAGTACTTGCTGAATATGGACAAATATGTAGTCATGTGATCAAGCTTGTTCTTAATAGAAACTTTGACGAGAAAATGTAAAGTATACGACTTGGTACACGACTATGTATAAAATTGTGTTCATAAAAGGTTTCGTATATCACAATTTTGTGAATGGTTGTGCATTTAACTATGTTATTAACTAAAAACTTGTAGTGGAAATGCGAAGTACACTAATTTTGACACAAATGTGCATGAAATTGTGTCTATTAAAGATTTTGTATAATACAATTCACTATACAGGTGTGTGGTGAATAATGCTGTAATTTAAATTTTAGTAAGGTCATATATAATCCATATTATGATGTCATGCATAGGTCATATTATGATGTCATGTGTGGATCGTATTATGATGTCAAATGTTAATGATAATGTATGGGACCTATAATAATGCATGTTGTTTGC
>JANIIA010000004.1:14332196-14361663 GCA_027478495.1 Erythroxylum alaternifolium | reverse complement strand
TTATGATCATCATCATCATCATCATCATCATCATCATCATCATCATCATCATCATCTTCTTCTTCTTTTCCCCCCGTTCTTCTTCTTCTTCTCCTCCTCCTCCTCTTTATGTGGGTCATTAAGAAACAGTCTCTCTACTATTTAGGGGTAAGGTTACATACTACTGGATCTCTTTAGATTCTGCGTGTCAGCGAGATTTTTACTAGGTATTGTTGTTGTTGTTGCTTTTTAATATTGTCTATATCCATTTCGTATAATGTAGAAGAGTTATATCATTATTTGTCTTCTTTGCTTGAACCATTTCCTTGTATTTTTCATATAAAAACTCGTAATATGTGTATCCTATAATAACAAGCGAAAGAAAAATAAGCAAATATTGAGTTAACAGGAGCGAAATTTTAACTGTATAAATTTTGAATCAATATAATGATTATGATAAGGAATATATATCCACTAAAATTCTTACCTATTGCTTAATGTTTTTATCTATGTATGGTATCTTATTTAAAGATTATGATTATGATTATGATTATGATTATGATTATGATTATGATATATAAATCAATTTGTATAGAAGCGAGCGATAAGGCAAGAAAAAGGAAACTTTTTCTGTGTAAACTCTTAATCAAAACTATAATTATGAAGGAATATATACCCACCAAAGTTTCTTTCGATTTTAAAATTTATATATGTCGATGGTGACCCCTCTAAAAAAAGAGTAGTATTGAGATAATAAAGAATTACTTTTGGGGGTGTAAATTCCTGATCAAGACAATGACGATGGTATTCCTTCTATAGTTATTCAATATTTTTGTTTATGCATTATGTCTCTTTAAAATTTTTTCTATATAGGAATATACTTGTACCACTATTATTGTCAAATTTTATTGATTTCATAGGATATAATTACCTAAGAAAGCCTAAATGTTAACTTTTTGTATGTTCTTATAGATGTGGCTTTAAATATATTAAAGTGGTGATTATCTAACCCATCGCTGAAAGCAGTTAGGTGAGGCATACAATATCCCAAATTAATGAACATGTATATATTCCTAACTGTGAAGGCATGCCAATAGAAAAAGAAGTCCTTATATGAGTTATTACAGAAAGGTATATTGTGATTGATCACAACATTCTTGATATTGACCAAAATTAGTATTAGTTACAATAGTGTTAATACTAGTTTTGCCTAAATAAACCCTAAATAGTTAAGCATATTAAAGATTCCTTATGTCTGACATATGTATTAATATTATAATATATTGTTATTAATGCAAACCTAACATTTTTTATGACCTCACTGTTGGTAGACTTGTGGCAAGATTTCAACCAACAAAATTAACAAGGTTAAATAATATTGAAAGCATGCACACCAATAGTTCTTAAAGCATACAATAACAACAACGTTATTTAGTTTTTGAACTAGCTTTTCTTCTCTTAAAATTGATATATATGGATTTGTAAGCAAAAGTTCTCTTACAATATGTAGATTGCTTCCCACTTGCCACAAAATCTGCATGTGTAACATTGCTCATGCTTGCCTCTAAGTCCTTCATTGCCTGCATTGTAACAAAATTATCAAAATAGTTAAAAATATGTTCCCTATGTAACGAATCCTTGAAAATCAATATATATCATTTGCCTTAATTTCCTCTTCTTCTCCTCTTTTGTTTTCATCTCCTCTTCTTCTCATATTGTCATCCTTTTGTTTATTCATTATCGACATCTCCCTACATCTTGAGACGTCTTTAATTTTTTTAGATCTATTAGTGCATCTTTATGCCTCCAAATTGGTTCCTTAATTTTCAACTCCATCATTGACATATCATGACTTGGGATATTTTAAATTCTTTTAGTTCATCAGGAACACATCTTCACACCTTAGGATTAATTCCTCAGTATTTATCTCCATCATTAGCACTACCTTATGCCTTATGAATTCTTATCTTCCCTACATTAAATTCAAACATCAATAAGAATTCACATATAAACCAAATATGAAACACATTTAATAATCCAATATTCTTTACAAACTCAATACATTTATTGCCTCCCACAAACCCTTCCTCACTTTGTTTCGTAGCTTCCTAATCGTCACGATGCTTTGTTGGTGATCATTATTGTATTTAATCCTACACATCTAACATAAATTACCACATATTAATGAATTATAATTATTCCCGTTTAGTTTATTACAATATCACCATAAATTTTATTATTTCAAAATTACCTCAACTTCTCGTACACTCCCTCCAATATCCTATCAAATTTTAACATATCATAAATACCCTCATCATCCTAAGTTAAAATCCTAGCCATCTTCCCCCATTCGAATGATTGGTCCACTTGTAACCTGTCAAGATAATAAATCTACAAATAACTTATAAATTAAGTTAGCTTTAATTAATTACACCATACGTATACCTTTACTGCTTAGCTTTTCCACCATCGATCACTCACCATCAATACAACTCTGCATCCAACCATGGAAGTTACTGCACCTTTACTTTTTACACTTTTGTGAAGCCTACAAATTTTCTTATTTGTCCTCAATTAGGCTGCTCATAGTCATCAAAATTGATAATGATATGCAATAGATGCAGGTATATACCGTAATTGGCATTGGAATATAAAAAAATAGCCAACACATATAAAAGGAAGTTCCTCAAAATACATTCCTTCATTTGTGCACCTTCATGAATCCTCATCACCTTAGCCTTGTTAGCTTTTATCTGTACACATTTTCCTCCATTCAAAACCCTTACAATCCATGTTATAGTATCGCCACTCATGTCATCCACTTGATCCTCCCTTGTTCTCAACATTAACTATCTGGGATCAAATCATGTAGACAACTACTATCACATATTCCTATTTACTCTAAGCCTCTCAATCTCTCTTAGTTCATAGAATACCATATCTTAACCCACATAATATGCTCCAAACTAAGGGTATGCATCAATTCAAACACCTTCTCAAACTAACACCATATTTGAAAACTCTATAAACACTAAAGTTATATTAGTCGTAATTATATATAACAGTTTTACTTTATAATATATCATATTAATATAGTTTTATTCGGTGCAAATTTAGAATTTGTTTCGAACTGCTACACTTCACTTACTTGTCTTTGTGGCATGAACTTCATCATTAATCTACGTTTTCAATTTATATATAAAATTAAGTTTATATACAATTTATTTTTATATTAAATTGATAACTCATTACCTTCCTTTTTGCATTTTTGACCATCTTCTTTCCTTCCTGTAGAGGAGAGGGTGCTATAATTTTGACTTTATCCTTTTCTTATGGACTCTGACAATCAAAATATTGATGTTAGCCTAAGCTAGATAGAAATTGTCACATAACTCATTTATTATAACAATATGAGATCTCCTAATAAAACATCATTAGGACAAGATATAAGTAATAGACACAAACCTAATATTATGAAAACCATAAACCAATAGGAACACATTGTGACCATCTCTATACTAACCATATGTAAAATACACATATAAATTACCACTAGTATAGTCGATAAGATGGGAACAAAATTGACTGCTTACTATTTCTACTTTAGTTTTTCAAATGAGAATATGTAGACGCTTAAAAAACCTTATTGTTCACTAGTTAACAAGCAATGTGTAAGAATGATTATGAGAGGATTAGGTTTATTTAATTTCAGACTCTATGATGTGCAATTAGTAAATGAAAAGACTAGATGCTAGGAGGTCTTCATACAATGTTTGAAGGAAGTTTTACATACAGTAAATTATATGTTTACCCTTATATAATGGAAATTTTATAGTCTAGAAATGGTACTGGGTGGGAAGACTTATTTTCAAAACTTCATAAAGAAGCTTTGTACATAATGAACTTCTTTTATTACCCTTATAATTTAAGAATTTACTATAAAGGACTTACTACATAGTCATTAGCAATTTGTGTCTTTTCAAATGATGCCTTCAACATATTTGTAATAATAACATAATTAATCACTTAGCCATATAGTCAACAGTGTCAAACCAAACATTAATTCTACGTAGTTCACTAAATAATTGTGTAACAATCTATGTCCTTTATACTGTTTAGTAATAAAAGATAACAAAAACATGTTTGATCACATGATTGTTTAAATAATTATATGTAATATAACTATAAAAAACACAATTTTGTACAAAGGTGTGTATCAATATATGTCTTTAACTTTTATTCCTCAACTTTCATAACAAAAACACGGTTTAGTAGGCAACTGTGTACTTAATAGCGTTGCTTAAATTCTTTAATGGGCATAGATTATTGCTTGATCGTATACCTATTTGTGTACCTTATATTGTCCCTTCAAAATTTCAAACAATAACTCAATTGTTCACATTGCCATATACTTAATTGTGCTAATATAACCTTCAACAGATACATTATAGTGCACGAGCATATTCTAATATGTGTTTTTCATATTCAAATATTGAATTATTTAATATTGATAATGGAAAACCCACTTTTTACACCTGTTACTCAGTCTTAAAGTGACTAGCAAAATTTTTTATAAAATTGGTGTATGAAATGTAATTATATATATCTAGTTTGTATTAAAACATGGTATGTAATATTAAAGTAGTGTATTATCATTTTAGGTGAACCCTGTAACTTATCTATTATAGATGGTAATATTTGTTGAATATAAACACGGTACTTTATATATAGAGGTCTGGCATAGTTTGTATTGAGGCATGGTATCTGAATAAAAAAGTGATGTTATTCTCATTTAAAGATGAACGTGTGACTTATCTGTTATATGTGTTGGTATTTTTTAACATTAGTGAGGTATTAGATGTAAAAAGGTCTCGTATAGTTTTAACAAAGACATGGTATTGTTTGTACTTTTTGAACATTGGTGTGGTATTGAATGTATGAAGGTCTGGTATAGTAGTGGCACTTTTTGAATATAAGTGTGATATTGGATTTATGAAAATCTAGTACTAACTGAGTCATGATATTCTTCATATTGAGTGAAGTTATTATCATTTTAAAGTGAACATGTGACTTATCTGATATGAGTGGTGGTATTTTTTGAACATAAATATGGTACCATATGTATAAAGTTCTGGTATAGTTTTAACTGAGGCATGATATTTGATATGTGTTTAAATGTTGATCTATTTTATCTTCTACACTTAGTGACTAATGCCTTATAAATGGTTAGGATACTCATTTTAGGTCATATTTGATCTTAGGTATATTACGAAAGTCAAGGAGCTATAGTGACCTGAAAGCATGTTTATTGAAGCAATCTTCTCAGTTTTCATACTTTATTGATTCATGGAGCATGAAGAAGAAGAAATTAAAAGCAAAAAGAAGACAAGAAAATGAAAAGAACACGAAGAAAATGTTGTCAACATGGCTCATTACCCTCTTGAAAATTTTATAGCCATGCAGTGTGAGTAAATATTGCTATAAAGTAACTTATTCACTGAATGAAGCCAGCTGAAAGATGACTTGTGCAATCTACTATGCTTCTTGAACACTTAGTCCAGCACAATGCAACTATTCCACCACTGAAAAGGAGCTTTTAGCCGTTGTGTTTGCTTGGTTCTAAAGTGATTGTGTATTCTGATCATGCACTATTAAGGTACCTTTTGTCGAAGAAAGAAGCGAAGCCAAAGCTGATTAGATAGATTCTCCTACTCCAAGAGTTCAATTTGGAGTTCAAAGCCAAGAAAGGTGTAGAGAATTCATCTGCAGATCACTTAAGTCAAGTTGTGAAGGAGGAGGATCCAATACCATTGCAAGAATTATTTCTGGATGAACAATTACTAACGTTTCAAGTTAAGACTCCATGGTATGCTGATATTGTAAACTATTTAGTGAACCAAGAGATACCTACTAATTTGAGTAAGGCTAAACGGAATAGGATAAAAATTGAGTCGAACTATTATATTTGGGATGATCCTCAATTGTAAAAATGTTGTTCTGATCAAGTGATTAGGAGATGTGTACCTGAATATATGTGTGAATCAATTTTCAAGTTTTTGCCATTCATATGCTTTTGGTGGTCATTTTGGGCCTAATAAAATTGCTAGGAACAATTCTTGAATGTGGTTTATTTTGGAAAAATATATTTAGAGACTTATATATGTTCTATAAAGCATTTGAACAGTGTCAGAAAAAGGGTAATCTGTCCTATAGAGATCAAATGCCTTTATCTCCAATAATTGCATATGGAATTTTTGATATATAGGGCATCGATTTTATGGGACCATTTCCCTCTTCTTTTGGTTTTGTTTATAATTTGTTGATTGTGGATTATGTTTCTAAATGGGTGGAAGCTAAAGCCATAAGGACTGACTATTCTAAGGTTGTTGCAGAATTTATCACATGGAACATTTTTGCTAGATTTGGAACACCACAAGCATTGATTAGTGACAGGGGTTATCATTTTTGCAACCGATTGGTTTGAAGTCTTTTAAAGAATTACTATGTCACACATAAAGTGTCTACAACCTATCATCCACAGACGAACGGGCAAGTAGAGGTTTCAAACAGAGAAATCAAGTCCATCCTTGAAAAAATGGTAAGTCTGAATCGTAAATATTGGAGTCGGCGACTTAATGATGCTCTTTGGGCATACAAGATTGCATATAAGACACCGATTGGCATGTCTCCATATAGACTAATCTACAGAAAGCTGTGTCATCTTCTAATGGAAATTGAGCACAAAACCTTTTAGGTTATAAGCAATGCAATATGAAGATGGATGCAGTAGGTGATAAGAGGGAGCTGCAACTACAAGAATTGGAAGAGCTTAAGCTTGAGTCTTATGAGAATGCAGAAATTTATAAGGAAAAGAAAAAAAGATTTCATGATAAGATGATTGTTAGGAAGAATTTTGTGGTTGGACAAAAAGTTCTTCTCTACCATTCATGACTTAAGCTTTTTTCAGGTAAATTGCGTTCCTGTTGGATTAGCCCTTTTGTTGTTATTAATGTCTTTTCATATGGTGTAGTTGAAATTGAAAGCTTACAGACAAAAAAAAAAATCAAAGTCAATGGTCATCGACTGAAACCATTCTATGAGGGATTCTAAGTGGAGGACGTTGAAGTGATAAACCCTCGCTATGAAGAATGAACAACAAAGAGTCGAGCCAACGATAATAAACAAAGGCGTTGCTTGGGAGGCAACCTAAAGGAAGTTAAATTCTGCCATTCATATTTATGCTTTTATTACTTTTGTGAACTGCTCCATTCTTGCAATTGATTTTACATTAGGAACAATGTAAGTTTTAAGTGTGGGGGTGGGGTATGCTAGTTTCTATTCATGTTTTTGAGCTTAACTGTGGCTTATGTGGCTTTTTAGGCAATTTTTAAAATCAAATGAACAAAATCAAAAAATTTCTTGTTTTCTATTGCTTTTAAGGTTATTTAGTCATAATTAGAGCTTGAATTAACTAGAAAAATATATAGAAAAATTTGGCATGTACTTTTGCTCTTGTGATTAGTTAATATACATTGTTCTTAGAACAACGATAACTAGTAGTAGACAAAAACTCGAGAAGTTTTGAGCCATATTAGACTAACACATTCATATCAGTCTCACTGTTTTGTTTGTTATGAGTGACCTTCATGACATATACATCCTTACTTTGCGTTGAATTTCTATTCGAGACCATATTGTTTATCACATGCATGTTTATGAAAATGATTAGGTATTTTTTGTTGATTATAAGCTACATTAGCCAAACAGCCTACCCATTTATGTAAATTTCCCTTGCTAATCCCCTTTGAGCTATATTAACCTTTTCTTTTGTATAAACCACATTACATCCACCTAACCAAATGTCCTACCTAAGCTTTAAAGCTAGTGGAGCATTTGTTAATTCTTAATGAATGTGATTGTGTAAAAGTCTAAGTGTGGGGGTGTGCTTACATGTGAGTTGGTTAAATTTGTTAAAATATCATGTTATGAATCTTATGTTGATGTAGTCTCTTTCAATTTTATATTCTAAAAAAAGAAAAAAAATATTTAAATAAAAATTATGAAGGACGCAATTTAATTGTTGTGAAAAGTTATTAATTAATAGTTTATCCTCCTTAAGTTGTATTAGTTGGGTGTTTGAGTATATGACATATAAAGAGGATGTTATACTGGATGAAGCATTTCATTGTATTATGTTTATATGGTTTATGATATGAGAGCCGAACTGAGTTGTAAAACATAATTGGTGCATTATTCATAAATGACGGTACCTAGTTGTGGATAAATACTAACTTGTGCATTTAATTTTTCATTAAGTGTTATTTTTGTTTCACTAGCTTAATGGATTTCGCACTACATTAACCAAAATGCATCCCACCTTACCTTAGCCCACATTACAACCTTAAAAAATCCTTTGATTCATGATTATGCATGTGACTTTTAGTGATGGAGAAATGAAATACTATGCAAAGTTATGGATTGTTGTGATCAAAAATAGTGTTTGAGTGTACCCATTGAAATATCTTGTTTAAACACTTTTTGTCTAAGTCTACCTCTAGATTACTCAGTTTATAAGGGGGATAAATGTTAATTGATCATGAGTAGAAGCTTTGAATAATTGAGTTATTGCTATAGGTTTTAAAAGTCATTCATCTTTAGTTATGATTATCTATTCTTGGAAGATTTGGAAAATGAGTAAAAATGTTGATTTGTGATTTTGATTTTGACAATTTGCCCGAGGACCGTCAAAAGCTAATTGTAGGGGAATTTGATATGCGTTCAAATGTTGATCTATTTTATTTTTTACACTGAGTGATTAATGCCTTAGCAATGCTTAGGATAGTCATTTTAGCTTATATTTGATCTTAGGTATATTTCAAAAGTAAAGGAGCTAAAGTGACCCAAAAGCATATTTATTGAAATCATCTTCTCAATTTCCATACTCTATTGATTCATGGAGCATGAAGAAGAAGAAATTAAAAGCAAAAAGAAGACAAGAAAATGAAAAGAACATGAGTCAACATGGCTCATTGCCCTCCTAAAAATTTTATAGCATGCAATGTGAGTAAATCTTGCTACAAAGCAACTCATTCACAGGAATCAAGCTAGCTGTACATTTTGCTACATTTTAACTAACGTTTCAGATGACAAGAAAGGTTTTTTCTTTTAGGACAATTGGAGAGTAGCAACACGCTACACCTGTTAATATTACTCTTATTGGAAACCTTGTTTTTTTAAGAAAAAAAAAGAAAGAGGATATCGATTGAAGAGGGAATAGTGAAGAGGCTGGCGATAGAGAATGGAGAGAGTGGCATGATTGAAACATAAGAGAGATGCGGGAGAAGAGAGGATAGGTGAATAGTGACGGTGCTCCATTCATGTTTAATTGTCAAATCGTGAATAGTGAATAGTAAAGAAAAGAGAGTTTGTACAGTGAATAACCAAAGAGGGGTTTCGATTGGAGGTATTTTTATGGGGGTTGAAGCATTTTCTTTGAAGAGACTTATGGAAGGCTAAGTTCCTAATGCCAGTTCGGAGGCGACATCGATGCCAATGACCCAGGTTAAGCAATTTTGTATTATTTTGTTATTTCTTTCTCTCATTAGGAATTGATTATGTTATCTTGTGTTTATTGGATTGGGTATTGAATGATGATGACTTTAATGCTCTATTGATTGGTTTTTCATGAAAACTCATTGCTAAAATCAAATGCAATTTGTAATCATTGTATTCTTGATTAATGTGCAATGACTAATAGTTCCGAATCATTAGAGACAACATAACATAGATTAAATAATCCGAGCTTATGTGATTATTGCCTAGATTGGTTTATTTTTCTGATTCGTAATTCGGTTGTCTAGATAAACTTAGAGAGCTTATTCTAGGTTTTCCGATAGCTAGGGTTAATTAATGAGTGCTTCGTAATTAACTAGGATCTAAGAAAAAATCGGGATTAATAGAGCTTGTTGTTAATCTACAACTGATAATTGTTAAGAGAGATAAAAGAACAATAAATCAATGAATTGTGCTTCATTATAGTGTAGGCCGAGATTGAACCGAAGAACCAGATCTCTATCGAATTCTCCAATTTTATCATTTTTCGCATGTTTTCTTTAATTTGTTTTCATTAGGTTTATTTTATTTTATTTTCTTATTAAATCCAAAACCCCCTTTTTACCTAAACTTCAATTAATTTCATTTCATAAGCTATCCGAACACTCCCTGTGGGATCGACCTAGACTCACCACTACTACAGTAGTAGTCTAGTTATTTTATTTTGACTAGCGTTAAGATGCGCCAGTCATTATTCTTCAAACTAAGAGATGGTATTCTCATTTAAAGGTGAATGTATGACTTATCTGTTATCGATGGTGGCATTTTCTAAACATAAGTGTGGCAATCGATGTATGAATGTTTTGTATAATTTTAATTTAGGCATGATATTCTTCATGCTAGGTGATACTATTCTCATTTTAAGGTGAACATTTGACTTATCTATTATCAGTGGTAGTACTTTTTGAACATATACAAGGAACTGGATGATGAAATTGTAGTATAGTTTTAACTAAGGAATGGTATTCTTCAATTAAGTGATGGTATTCCTATTTAAAGGTGAATGTATGATTTATTTGTTATTAATTATTGGTATTTTTGGAACAAAAGCGTGGTATTGGATGTAAGAAAGTTTGGTATAGTTTAAACTGAGCTATGGTATTCTTTATGCTCAATGATGGTATTCTCATTTTAAGATAAACATGTGACTTCTATTTTATAGTTGTTAGTATTTTTTGACATAAGCATGATAGTAGATGTTTGAATGTTTAGTACAGTTTTAACTGAGACATGATATTCTTTGTACTAAGTGATAGTATTCCTATTTTAAGGTGAACATGTGACTTTTCTGTTATTAATAGTGATATTTTTAAAACATAAGTGTGGTATTAGAAGTATGAATGTCTAATATAACTTTAAGTGAGGCATTGTATTCATCGTACTAAGTGATGATATTTCTATTTAAGGGTGAATAACATGTGATTTATTTGTTATCAGTAGTGGTGTTTTTTAAACATTAGCATGATATTAGATGTATGAAGGTCAGTATAGTTTTAACTAAGCTATGATATTTTTTTTAAGTAATGGTATTCCCATTTTTAAGGTGAACATATAACTTATCTATCATTGATGGTGATATTTCTTGAAGATATAAGAATGGTATTAGATGCATAAAGGTCTAATATAATTTTAATTAAGGCATGATATTCTTCATACCGAGTGATGATATTCATATTTTAAGTTGAATATATGAATTATTTGTTATTGGATGTAGTATTTTTAAAAGATTAGCATGGTATAAGATGTATGAATATTTGGTATAGTTTTAATTGAGCCATGATATTCTTCATATTGAGTTATGGTATATCAATTTTAAGGTGAATATGTGACTCATCTGAAGTGAGTGGCGGTATTTTTTAAACATAAACTTAGTATTGAATGTATAAAGGTCTAATATAGTTTTTATTCATAGATGCTATTCTTTTTACTTAGTGATAGTGTTCTTATTTAAAGGTGAACATGTCACTTATTTGCAGTAGTTGGTGAGTAATGGTTTTTTTTTGTACGTAATCATGGTATTATACAGATGAAGGTCTGGTATAGTTTTTATTGGGTTATTTTCTTCTCACTCAATGATGTTATTTTTATTTTAAGGTAAAGGTGTGACTTTTCTATAATAGATGGTAGATGGTGATATTTTTTGTAAATGGACATGGTATTAGATGTTTGTAGTTTTAACATGGTGTTTATTAATTCATGATATTCTTCATACTAGATGATAATATTTTTATTTTAAGATGAAGGTGTCACTTATCTACTATGGATGGTGACATTTTTGTATAAACACACTGTATTGGATGTACGAAGTCCTCATATATTGTTTATTCAAGCATGTTATTCTTCCTATTTAGTGATGATATTTTCATTTTAAGGTGAACGTGTGACTTATTTGTTATGGGTAATGGTACCTTTTGTAGGTAGATGTAGTATTAGATGTATGAAGTTCTGGTGAGACATGATATTCTTTGTACTAAATAATAGTATTCTCATTTTAAGGTGAACATATAACTTATATTTTATGGATAGTGATATTTTTTGTACATAAGCGTGATATTGGATATATGAAGTTCTAATATAATTTTTATTCTTGCATGGTATTATTCATACTCAGTTATTTGTTATGGTTGATGGTACTTTTTGTATATAATCATATTAATATATGAATGTTTGGTATAAAGACCAAGTTCCCAAATCCAGTCTTAAAGTTAAAGGTAGCACAAGTCGATGCTTTATCTTTATCGCCTGTCATTTTCAATTGAAGCGTTTACAATCTGATAGAATCAATATTGGCTTTGTTTAAGATCATCACAAATGACAATGTAAACAAACTAGATTTGGTCAAAAAAGGATGTTGTCATTATTTTAGAATGCAGTTATATTAGCTAGCAAGAACACAAAATTCTTGTTTCTTTAAAATTATTGTAAAAATAATAAAGTTATTAACACAAGTTTTAAATTTTGTTTTATTCCTTTTCAAATTCACGACAAGACATTGAAATAAAAATGAGAAAAACAAAAAGTTCCTCAATTCTGTTTTGCGGTCGATAATTTCTACAAAAAGATGAAAAATGATGAGCATAAGTAAAAGAAAAAGAAGAAAACATTATAATATTATAATTATATCCTTTCAAAGGATTCATTACTAATTTAGCCTTTTATTATAATATAAGTAACTTTACTTTAGCGACAAGTGGTTAGTTGTGATCGTCAACCATCTCCCTTTTGTTTTACAGAATTCATTTTCTACATTATGTTTTGTTAATAATATATAAACTATTCAATTCAATTAAATTTTAAATTGCAACCAGTTATTAAATTTTAAAATTCTTCCATTACAATAATTTTAACAATATACATTTTTGTCATTTTCAATTGATCAATTAATAAATTATATTAATTAATATTAATGTAATTATTGTTATTTCAATTTTAATTTCTTACTGTTTGTAGTTTATTTTTCTAATTCTATTATATATAAGTGAATATAGTGAATGATTTTAATAAATGAAATATTTTAACCGAAAAACTTTTATGAAAATAAAAACTGGTGATCCAAAACCAAAAAATATATACTTTAAAGGGTAAAAAATATGATCTCCTTTGTAGTTTAAGAAATCTTTAAAAAACTTCTTGACCTGTAAAATTCTCTTAAAAAACTCCTAGTTTTTATTTTTCATAAAATCCCCTCCCTTTACATATTGATTAAAATAATAATAACGAAGAAACATGTGCAATATGAACATCATATATTAACTAATCAAATGTTTCTCATATATAAGCTTATCTTAGTTCTTAAACTCGACCCAAATTAATTAAATTTGATTTAAATAAATAATTATAATAATTATAATAAATTACTAGTTTCGGTCATATTTAATTAGTTTAGTTCGAGTCTAAAAGTGAAGTTGAATCCTCGTATAAGCAAGTATTTTATTGGTAATACTCATGTCATGTATATCTCATTGTTATTTTTTAATAGAAATTTAAAAGAAAATGTATTTTTAGAAAATTAAAAACTGAAAATATTTTTTGTAAATTCTAAAAATTAAGGACCTTTCGAAAGTTTCTTAAACTACATGAGAGGTCTGTCTCTTACCCTATTTTAAAATTTCATTCTATTACTTATATAGTGTTACAAATTCTTACATCAATAATAATAATGTTAAAACTTAAATAGTTATTACTATTTATTTTTTAATATCTTTAAAACATTATAAATGGCATAATCTTTATATTCCCGTCATATTAGTAAAATATAACACGATATAAGTTTTTTACTTTTGAAAAGATTATGAGTTTCGAAGAAGAGAAGTAAAGTTTTATCTATAAAATGATGTATGCATTTAAATTATTTTAATAAGATGATCTTAACAGTTTGTTGAGTATCAAATTTAATTTTTACTCCTTACAAAATATATCAATTAAAATTTTCACTTGCATTTTTTTTAGTTAAAATTTTTTCAATATGTTATACGTATAGTAACTATTTTAGATACATTTTAATTGTTAATATTTATTTATTTTAATATTATTTAGATAAAATTAAATATAACCTTTCGAGAATAGTAGAATATTAAATATTGAAAAAATTTTCTAAGGAATATCTAAAAACAAGTGGTTTGTCTCCTGTCCAATCCGATTGAAAACCCATACTGCCAAGGAAGATTGTTTGAGACAGGGCGCCGTAATATAACTACAAGGGTTAAGCCAACGTGACAACATACTTACCTGGACGGGGTCAATGGGTGATCAGAAAGGCCCATGGCTTAGGGTGGTGACCTCCATTGCACCGAGGAGGGGTGCTTCCCTAAGGTCTCCTCAATGAGGGAGAGCCTACGTCATAATTTGTGATAGAGGGGGCCAGCGTTCGCGCGGCCCCTGCCAAGTGACTAGTTGAATCAGACTGTACTCCGCGTACAGGGCATTGAAATTTACCGAAGCAAGGAATCCTTTATGTACAATTTCTGCAATAAATAAGCTTATATTGTGAATGCTTACTGAGTTTAGCATTTGCAAAAGCCTTCTCGTTCGTTATCTTGTTGCCACATCCAATTTAAGTCTATTTGGGAGAATCAACGGGTACCAAACTGTCAAGAGAGTTTTTTATACAGATCTTTTATCAACAAAAAGGGCAATATGAATGCAATAGTTTAACACATTTATTAAGCTCAGGTTCTTTAATCCTAAAACTGCATTTAGCAACAAGAAACAGAGGAAATGCCTAACTAGACACCCATGAGTGCCCGACATTGCTTTTCCCAGTGCTCTTTTGCCTGCCGAAGCCTCTCTATCCTTTCAGATTTAAGTCGTTCCTCCCAATATTCATGGCACCTGTTCAGACAGGCATCAACATCAACAAGAAGCTTGTAAACTATGCATAAACTCAGAATGAATCACCATCCTATGCAATTTTCACTGTAATAATTTGCATGAGAAGATAAGGAATTCTGCTAAAGAAGACATCAAACTAGTTTATCATTAGGACGAGTATACCTTCGACTTAACAGAAGATTCAGCTCATCCAAGTGCACAGCACCATCATAAACTCTAGCCTGTGATGGAAGTCAAAGACCAAAACGGTGACATGGTTGAAAATTGGAAAAGCAATACATAAAGATTCAATTCAAAGGCTTCCCATATCACCAACAAGAGAAGTGAGTAGTAATTTATATTTCTGATTTTCGGAGTGCTTCATGATTTCAATTGAAAAAACAATGTGGAATAGACAGTTCAACCAGCAGGTAGCCTACATAATTCCCAAACTAGTCACTTGAACAAGAAAAACAATTGAATCCAGCAGAAGTTAGCTTGGGTATAGTATGAACCCCTTCTCTCAGACAGTGTGTCCAGGTTCAAGCCCTAATATAAACAAAAGGAAAAAGGACAAGCGCTGCAAGAAATAAAGTTTCATATGAACGGTAGGATGTATGGAAGAGATGTGGCTCATCTAAGGTCCAGAATTTAATCAAGTCTTCCACCAAAAAATATGACTTGAAATAAGGATTTCTGAAACTATTACCGCATAAGCCTTCCGTGCAGCTTGTGCTTCTTCACAAATAGATAATGAAGAGAGAAAACGAAAGGAATAAATGAATTATGAATTATGAACTAAACTCAAGCAAGAAGATAATAAACAGACCTGCCGGCATAAAGGGCATTTCTCTTTAGGCTCTGCAGCCTTTAACCCATCCACAATGGTCACTGAAGCAGCAGAACAAGCACAAAAATAACAAAATATATGGCCACATGTGAGTGATACTGGATCAAATACGGTATCCTGTCACCAAATCAAATACGGAAAGCCCCAATTAGCCATCAAAAGTTTTGCTAAACCATCATAATAACAAATGTAAACATCGTTTCCCTAAGTGAAATTTAATTTAATCTAATCTGCAGGGAAGTGACTGACCATCTACTGTAACAAAAAAGAACTTGAAAGATCAGCATATAGGGAAAATATGATGCTGAAACCAGTATCTGAAGTATAGGTCAGATAGGCTTCATCAAGTGCAATTTAGAACAAGAACAGTGCAACAAAAAACCAATAATACATAGCAGCTCTAGATTTGACCGATTAAACTTCCCAAAATCTTCAATTGCTTCTTGTGCTTCATTGAAGTTAAGGTGGGAATTAGACAATAAATTATTGCATAGAAAAAAGAAGCCTTTCTTGATAAAATGATACATTTGAACTTACCAAGCATATGGAACAAGTTAAATTAATGTCAAGCTTGATGGAATCAAAGAGCTCACAAGAAAGTTATGGCTTGCCATCATCAATTGTTAGTGAGCAACCCTCAAACAGTGCAGGAGCCCTCTTTGACTTGACCTGGTTTTCCCTTAAATTAATATGGTAAGCCATAAGCTCACAAAGCCATGGGGACTGAAGGATCTCAATGTGCATCCTCTGAGCCTCAGCCTTAAATGCCTGTCCTTGTTTTGAATAATGAATCTGTAACCAAAGAGAAGCGACATTCAATGCATTCCAAATATACTGCATCACAGTTTAGAATTGCTATGGCTATTGTACAATAGAAACTACATACCTTATCGTACTTCTTTAGAATCTTCCGTACTGCAATGGCGTTAATCAGTGCATAGGTAACCAAATCCTTTCCTTCTTGAATTAAGGCAACATGGTTGCCCTGCAACTTGCCTTTAAACCATATAAAGTATTTCTTAAATCCAGAAGCCAGATGCATCTCAAGCAATTTCTGTGCACGCTCATTAAAACAACCAACCACTGCTGACATTTCCGTGAGAAGGGAAGGAAAAAAGGTGCCATCACACACTGCCATTGAAACAATGATTAGTAAACAATTGAAATAATATGAACAAGCAACTCTTGTCAACATAAGTACTGCTTAATACATACATACTCATAAAAATAAAAAAGCAAAGACAAAAGAGTTTTAGGACTTGATTCAATTATTCAAAGAAGAGTCCATACGCGAGCATTGTCATCGTGTAACATTTGCTTCATCATTTTAAGAAAGCTTTGTACTAGTAGCAAAAGAAAGTGTTCAATTGAACTACGAATCCCCCAAGACGGTAAACTGGAATGTCTGTATCTCCCTTGGATAAAGCAAGATTGCAATAACTAGGGACTTTCATGACTCCTTGAATTCGATCTATATAAACCAACAAACTCGGGGAACTATGTACTAGATGGGATTTCACTCATATAGTCAGGAGATGAATTTTACTTTCTAGTATGAAAAGAATTGCGGTAGGATAGTACCATACAGCATGCAAGGGAAAACAAAACACAGATTTCATTTGAAAGTCAGAAGAATAAGCTAAAAAACTCGATACTTTAGGACATAGAAAGAGACAATTCAATCCCAAGGCAACGAATATTTGAGGCGATATGGAGCACACTCTCTGGAAGAATATAGTACCTGGACATTGGTTGGGACATGACTTGGCATCCGCAGACCCTGATAGCTCTTGATGAGATTCAAAGTCTTTCCTACAATTCTTCAAAATCTTTTTAAGGTTCTTGAAACCAAGCCCAGGTAGTTCTTCTCGCTGGCCTTGCATGTACTCCTGATATTTCTTGCAAAACTTCATCTTCTCGCACGTTTCCACAAACCACTAAACCCTTTCTCAATCCGTCAAAGACCCTCATATAATAGACGCTCGATTCTTAAGCCTAAACCCTTTCTTAATCCGTCAAAGACCCTCATATAATAGACACTCGATTCTTAAGCCTGTCGACCACAGAATAGTAAAGGAGTGAGAACCCTGTGAATGTTGTCGGATTTTATGAAGTTTTTTTAGATTATTTCCGACGGGATATTCACGACAACAAGCCTCTCCGTCTCTGCTACGATTTCACCTGTCTCTGGATGGTGGCCAGAGTTCGCGTTCTTGTAAACAGATATATAAATATCGACAAAGATAAGGGTGGCAACAGAAAATGTCTATTTCTTGGTAATTTCACCTGATGCTTTTCCTGTTCACTTTATTTTACTTATTAAAAAAATTGAAAATTTCTTATTACGTCATGTTCAAGTTTTCGCTAACACTTTGCTTGCTTTATTTTTTTTGACCAGATCCTCCGTTCGTTAATCAATTTCAAGTCTGTATCAATTAATCCCGTCTACATGGTTTATACGAGACCTACGTAAATATGTGAACAAAATTAAGGATGGAATCCATGGGTTTCTTTCTCACCCTGTCACAGATTTGATATCTAAGAAGTACTTGCAAATAAAGAAAACATTTAAAAACCCATCGTTTTAAATAATTAATGTTATTTTGATACTGTACATAAAGCAAAATGAGACATCATCAAAAGTATAGAGAAAGAGACACGGGAAGTTTCTGGAAGCCAACAAGAAGAAACCGAAACAAGACAATCGAAGTTCAATTCACCAATTTGCTTGCTATGCTATTTCACTAAAAAGACAAGAGCTTCCATGCATCGCTCAACTCAAAGATGGCTTCTTTTTGCTTCATTCACACCATTTTTGTCTCGCTCTCTCCGGCTGATGCGAGAACGACGGTGGCACTTCAACAACATAATATAAAAATGTTGACAACTTATTTCCCTTCTTGATAATTTATATTTATTGGATAATATAACTGTAATAATTTTTTTTAATATTATTATAAATAAATAAATAAAAGAAACATATCCAACACGTAATGGCCCGCAAATCTTCAAAGTTCCATTTGTGAGCAAACATATCTTGGAGCAGAACCACGCAAGGGCATGGCCTTTACGCTTCAAGACTTAAAACTGAAAGTGCTTTACGACTCTTTAGATGCGTGTCCAACTCCATATTTATTTCAAAAGGCTCCCTCGTAAAAGAAAAACTGGATACAGCTTAGTGGTGCTTATCTGTCACGTCCTTGTCGCTGCCACGTGTAGAAAATATATTTGTTTCCGTGTCACAAATGACGAGGATTGAATAGGTGAATGAAGGAGCTTTCTCCTTTTTTGGGTGACAAGCAGTGGGCCGATCCGAAGCACTGGATGAACACGATTTGGACAATGTAGATGAACGTGGATACTGGTTTGGAAACTCTTCTCTCTCTCCTCTTTTTTTCTCTTTTCTGGTTGTAATGTAGATAAGCGTCTCAAACTTAATACAGTCACGAGTATGAACATCGATTCAAGACGTCAAAGATCTTTCTTGTTTGCTTGTCGTTTACGAAAGCATGGCTTAATTAGCTAACCTTTCTGGGGATGTGTTCATAGTTTACCATCAAATGAGAGGACCTTGAGGGAATTAGCTATGCCAAATGTCATTCAACAATCGCTGTGTATCCGTTACCCAAACTTGGAGGTGGGATTTGAATTGAAATCTGGATTGCTATTGCAAAATCTCTCTCACTTTGTTTTGAATATCCCTATCTTTTGTGGTATATTTTCTTATTATTTTGGACAGACACCCATCTGAATGTCATATTTTAAATATCCATCTCCAAACTGGAAACCACCAACTTGCACTATCTCAATTCCTAATTGAATTCAGACGTCATGAGCAGTCGTATTTTAGTGTTGGGTGATGTAAACCGTGAGTTCACTCTTGTTATCAACTTGGATACAGTAAGCGTTACTACATTTTGACCCTATAATATATGAAACAGGGATCCAATGGGTGGTTGAGCACTGGAGCCATTACTCATAGTACACAATCAGATGAGAGTGAGAGAGAAAACAAGTATATTCTAACCAATCTTTGGAATTTCTTTTTAAAGGTGACAAGTTCATTAGTGGACGATCCACCATGATTTGTCGAGCAATCAAGTACATGGTCATTCTTAAATGAAATTGCTAATAATATAATGAAGTATGTAGTGTTTGTTTGATCAACCAATTAAACTACATGTGGATGCGTAGTACCTATTTGCCCCTAATCAACTTACTCGGAATTAGTTCCCGTGGCACTACCATTGCGCCGGCTTAGTTGTTGACTGGTTCAATTATCTTCTCCATATCTGAAATCTTTAGTTGATAAAAAAATTAAAAAAGAAAATTATTTCACCTCCCATATTTATAATTATTAAAAAATTTTAAATTAAACACAATATTAAAATTTATTTAAATATCTATGAAATCTTTAAGACACCGTTATATATGTTGTTTGATGAACTTACCTTGAACTATGATAGGCCTCAGTGTGGGAATAGTCCAAAAATGGGCGATGTCCGTTATCTAATGAGCCCAAAAGAATAAATAAATACACGTGCAAAATAGTGGCGAAGTACCAATGCCACGCGGCAGCATCCGGCAGTCTCCAGCTGAGCATTTCATTGGCGAGGTGATCGAGGATCAATCATTATCTCTAGTTCCTTCCGTTATGTTCTGTGCTGCTCGGACACGCTAAGTTAGATAGTTTCATCCCGCAACTTATTACACTTGAAACACAGAGAGCGCCTAGTGCTGTGGTAGAGAGAAATCGAAGGCGATGGAGAAGGAAATGATGGTGGTGGGGATAGACGATAGCGAGCACAGCGGCTACGCTCTGGAGTGGATATTGGAAAAGTTTTTCGTTCCTTTTGGTGCCAATTCTCCTTTCAGGATCGTCATAGTTCACGCCAAACCTACGCCTTCCTCTGCTGTCGGTCTCGCAGGACCTGGTTTGCTAACTCCCCCAACTTGTGTGCGCTTGGTTTAGAAATTAGAATTAATAATTTGTGTTTTTTGTTTCGTTTTGCTTTGGGTTTTAATTATAAATAGTATATAATTTAGGGGCGGCTGAGGTTTTAGTATTTGTGGATGCGGATTTGAAGAAGATAGCGGCTAAAGTTGTTGAAAATGCGAAGGCTGTGTGCACCAGTAAATCGGTACCCGTTTAAATCGCTCATTTTGATGCTTATAATTCTAATTATAGTTATTGGTAGACTTAATTTTATCATTTGATTTGTATATCATAGAGGTATTTATCATGTTAATTGGGATATCAAAATTGAATTGGTTTGACCAAAAACATAAAACTTGAGTTTTAATTGGTAAAATGGGAATGAGAAGATCTAATGTGGACAAATTTAGACCTTGTTCCAAGACTTTTTGCTCATGATGGCTAATCAATTTTGTTGTTATGTCTATGACCTTAAATCCCATAATACGCTCATTAAAGCTATGTCTAAAAGACATTGTTTAGTGATTAACAATGTGTGACATATGACAATGGATTTTATCTGTGATCAGGCAAAATTGCATGATTTGGAATAATTGCTCAACTATTCAGTATCTTAACAGGTGAATGATGTGACTTTGGAAGTGGTGGAGGGTGATCCCAGAAATGTCCTCTGTGAAGCCGTGGAGAAACATCATGCTTCGGTGCTGGTTGTGGGTAGCCATGGTTATGGCGCTATCAAGAGGTACCTTATCCTGTGACCATTTAAAGGCTATAATCTCCCCGTCAAGTTATCAGTTTTTCTGTTTTTTTTTTTTTCAATCTAATTGATTGATCTCAATGATATGGAGCTGAAGGTTATAATCTCGAATTCCCTTTGATAGTCTTTGAACTTGACAAAGAGAATCAACAAATCCAAAACAGCCCTTTTGTGATTCACAAAGGCAGGAAATACACTCTCAAAGCAGACGGGACCAACAGATGTAGCGTAAGCCTATTAGTCTGCTTGTTTAATCTACCAAAACCTATATTAGCACCTCCCCAGTCGTATTAACTACCAATGCAGAAAACTTCCTATTTCTAATGGAGCTTGAGAACTGAGATAAAACAGTCACTTATCAGACATTTAGTGACTTAAACTATCCTGACACGCTAAGAAATAAATCTTTCCAAGTTTATTGAGGAAGATAAAACAATTTAGGAGGGGAAGTGACGCAGAACGGAAGTTATAAACGGAACAAGAACGTTTAGACTCCGTTCAGGAGTTTAATCAAAACTGACGCAGAACGGAAGTTATAAACGGAACAAGAACGTTTAGACTCCGTTCAGGAGTTTAATCAATATCGTTTGATTGGACGAAAAGATAAACAAGAACGACAAACGATCTTGAAAGAAAGGCAAAGCCAAATTCTGGAATGATAGTTGTGATACGAAATTAATGTCTAAGAAAACATAAATAAGGCCTATTTATAATGGCCGCAAACCCTAATCCGAATCCTAACAAGATTAGGAAAATAAAAAAACCGAAAAATAGTAAACTAGTTTTTTTTTTAAAATGAAAAATTGGGCCCCTATTTAGTCCTTTTTTTGCATCCTGCCGCAAACCTTGCCGCGGTCAAGATCTTCCGTGTAATCCAAAGCTAACTAGTCCGCATCAAAAATTTAATAATTAAATTAGAAGATCTAATTATTGAAAGATTAAAATATTTAAAATATGGTAAAAAATAATGTTATAAGCTTTAATAAGGATTCAGAATTATGTAAATTAAATAATCAATTTCGTTATAGGTACAGTCGTCTTATAAACAGGAATTGTATAGCTTATACACAATGAGAAAGAAACGTATAGCTTTCAGTGAAAACGAAAGACGTAGTCCTTAACTCCATATAACTTGGTGTACATTGCAGAACCACACTAATCTTTCTCTACCTGATTCCTTCCAAAAAACATGATGATAACTTTCAATGGAGTAAAATATTAGCCAGAACTATCGACTGACCCAAGTATGAGGGCCATATGGCATATATGACGATTATTCTTAATCCTTTTATTTTTGCGTTGTATGTCCGATAGGTGTTTTGCTGTGGATTAGCTTGGTGTATATACGACGATGATAGTGTTGAGAAATCAGGTCAAGATCTGATTCCGACCGTAGTAGAATAATTATAAAATTTTTTTGCAACAATTGATTTCTCAAAATTAAGATTGCTTTAATTCTATAAAATGATTAATACAAATTGTAATAAAGCAGAAACTTAATTCGTACCTTATTTTATAGCTTGATCTTTATCTTGTCGTATCCTTCAAATCATTCCCAAAATCGATCCGCTTCAACCACTATAGCCGCACAAATGTCCGACTTTTAACGGTATCCACAGAATGAGTTGAGAGAACTCTGTAACTCTTACAGAGAGGGTTAGCAAGAAGTACTAGCTCCATAAAGCTTAAGCCTATTTATAATAAGCTTTGAACGTTTTAGTAATTTAATTGAAATTAAATTCTAATTTCAATTAAACTTTAATTAGAATTATAAATAATTCTTATTAAATATCAGTTATGCCCAAATAATATTTAATATCTTACATTGATCTTTATTTATTAAATATCTCATATTTAACCATAAAATTTCTCAAATTTTATAATTAAGTAAAACATGATTAAATTAACTTTGTTATCTTCAACTCATGCTATATGTGAGACCTATTAGGTTCTCAAATATGTTGGCAATGATTATAAATTATAATTATAATTCATAATTAGAATTAAATAAATTAAAACTTCTTTTAATTTATCTTTATTTCTCTAATTAAACAATTTATAATTATAAATCAAGATTGGCGTCTAGCAACGCATCATGACCATTCAAATATTTAGGAATGTCAAAGTAGTTTTGAATAACCTTTCCTTGCATGATTTTTTGTATAATTCAATCCTTTCATCATACAATGTTTCGATTAGAAATATAGCATAAAATTAATGTCTACTCTATTTTGAGTCTAATCGTATTAGTTCTCCGCCATTAGCTATCGATTCAATTAATAACATTTGTAAACTTTTTACAAAGTATCATTTCATCTTGACCAAAGATTTTTTGAATTAACACTAATCAAGAATAATGAAACATTCTCCCTATTTACTTTAGGATGATGAATCATATCTTGATCACTTAACTACTTCCATATAGTTCATGCTATATCCAATGACTACCGATTAAACAACCCATGATTAAATGAATCATAAGTAGTATCAAAATATAGCAATCCCCATATAAGATAACTTTGATGACCTCAAGTCGAAGGATCACTTATACAATCATCACAATGAGAATTCCATAGACATATAAGTAATGTTTCAAATGGATTTCTTAAACAAACGTGTGGGTGCTTGTTATATAACAAGTTACTGAAAAGACCCATAAGATCGACTACTTCCTTCATAAGGAAAAACAAAACATATGCTAGTCTTTTTACAATCTATTAATGTCCAATCTTAATTGAACAGTGACTAAGAACATTTAGGAATAATACATAAATTCAATATAAATCTCATAATTATAATCTCATTATAATTTCATTTGCAATGTACAATAATAACATGGACTTTAAATAATTTGTCACTAAACTACAACCAAAGCGGTTGGTTGTAGGGTATAAACCAACAATCTCCTACTTGCACTAAGCCAATCTTTTAAGTATCTCATACCATATCACCATATGATCTACTACTGGGACAATGGCTTAATGAAAGAATTCTATAAGATTCTCTATAGTGAGCATTTTCCTAAATCTTACAAATCTCATCTTAATTATCATCATGATTAAGAAAAATTGCCTAAACACATTCTTAGATCTTTAATGAGACATTAGCTCTTTATGCATGTCCAATGACTTTAATATTCTACAGTACATTATTGACTTAAACAATGTAAGGAACTATATCAAGTTTACTAAAGAACTTGTTGATCTAATTAATCACTTCCACTAAATGAAAAATTTTATTATGGCTTAATTAGCAATCAATTGCTACATTGGAACCTTTCCAATCCTAAATGATATTGTTCTAAGTAAATAAAACTTAATTAGGATTTACTTCTAAAGTTATATCCTTATCATCTTAAACTCAAATATCAACTCACACATGGAGTAATAGATATATATAATACTTCACAAGTATTTGATATCTCAAATACTAAACATTTTTTGTACATTATTTACTAACTTGGATTTAAAATAAGTTAACAACGTCCAATCTATCTCTATAGATCTAATTCTTAGAATTAAGTTGTTACCTTTTCATATCCAACAATAGTTGTTCTTGGACAATTATGTGTTCAATAATTGAAAGTTAGAGTTGTTGTTCTCTGTGAGCAATATCTCTCCATATACTCCCATTGAAGAGGACAACTATACTCCCATTGAAGAGGACAACTATACTCCCACCAACCTTCTTGTAGACATGATAAATTCACAATTATCTCTAAAATAAGCTCTTTGAATTCATCATGAAAGTGAATCTTTCAATATCTCGTAGCCTTTTAACTATACATCAAATGTATCATTAAAAGCACTAATTCTAATTAGATGTAATGCTATGAGATTTAAACCTTTCAAATTCCTTCTTACTCCTACTACTTATCTTGAGAACCATTCTCGTATAAGTATACATTGAATCAAACAATTTGTTCAATGAATATGTAAGATTATATCCAATCTCTTGGATATCTCATAGCCTCTTATTATCCAATTTAGTTCTAAACTAAATGGATAATACATGCTTCAGCTAAGCATCACATCCTTAAATCACTAGCTTTAACTATTTCAAAAACTTACCATTTCATATCTAATATGAAATCTTGCTAATTGATTCAATTGGAACTATAGAAGGTAAGTCATTGTACTAGGCATTGCTATAAAAGAAATATTGTTGCATCATACAATTTCTCATATTGTATTTTACTCCTTATATAAATCCATATTCTTATGAATTTAGTTATGAAGGTATTTACTAAAGAATCTCATTCCATTTAGATAACCGAAAATATAAAACTTGCCACAAGGATCTCATTGATATGCTTCAACATTCTCAATGCTTAATTTTTACTTAGATTTAAACAATTTGAACTTTTTAAAATTTTAAATCATCATTTCATTTAATATGTATGATTATATTAAATAAAGTCATTAGTAATATAATGAAATATAATATTATCCTTTTATGAATTGTTATTCCATCCAATACATTATATGTATAAGATTTAACAATTCAATACCATCATTATCCTTTCACCAAAGGTTGATTTGGTTATTCTTCAATTTGACAAGTTTCACAAGTTTCATACGATTTATAATAAAAAGGATACATATATCCTAGTATATAACTTTATGATTCTCGTTGAATTGATTTTACCAATATGACATAAAAGGATAATCTTGGTTATCTAACTTTTTATTCTTGCCACTAATGATAAGCATAAGTTTCTTTTGATCCAACACATACAAACTCTTTGTATAATATTGGATCAACTACTTTTACTTAATAATCTATTTCTAACTATGCATTGAACATGACAATAATTATCTAAATTTAGTATCAAATAATCATAAGCATGAATTAGAAATATATATGATCTTTATCATATCACACATAGGCAAGAAAAGCCATGCAATCATTTTCTTCTTATGAAACTATTATCATACTATAGCGAAGCCTTTAATTGTAGTCCATAGTTATGATTTAGTAAGCTAAATTAAGTGGAACAATTCTAACAAGATATCATATCTTTCAGCTCTACTCCCTGCAACCCTTTGCATTTTGCTATCATGTTAACATACATCTTACATGTTATCATCAAAGTTTACGAGACATTATTCAATTCAAAATGTCATCTCATTTTGTCATCTATATGTTTTTGACATATCTCTAAAGCTTTGTCACTGAATCCTTAATAGGGATTATATCATTATAACATAATGGACATACAATTTTCTATTTAACTTTTGAGAACTCTTCTCAAACATAATCCTATGTCCAAGAAATTTAGTTCAATAAGCATCAACTATACTAAATAAGGTAAATTACACTAAGAACAAAATAAATGTAAGAAAGCAAGTAATGAATTATATGCTATGATTGCCCAACTAGATTAGGACTTTAATCATGTATTTGGTTACTCCCACTATTTTATTTGAAATAATAGCCCTTACTATTATTCGGAAAGATTACTTTAATCTTTCCAGCCGGCTAAGATCCCATTCAAGTATAATTGATCTTGAGTTTGCTCAGCAAACCAATTAGACTTAAATTAGGTAGATAACAACTTTATCAATCACATCTCATATGACTCCTAAATCTGTTAGGTGACAACTCTTGCCAAAATATATCTTATATATTATTCCTAACCTTGCTCCTAAATTCAGGTGACCATGAGTTTGCTCATCCAAATCACACAAATTTAGTTAAGTAGAACTCACTATCATAAGATTAAACATGTTCAGGTTAAAGTGCCCTTGAGTTTGCTCAACAACCCTACAATAAACAGAACTCTGGTTTATTCTTATAATAATGGAAGAAAACAATCACGTTCTTAAGGTGTACTTAAAAATTTTAACAAGGGATTTAACTTCATTTGTCTCATCAATCACAAATTGCATGTAAAATATCACACATATAAAACAGACAATTTATCATGCATCCAATATATATACATACATATATATATATCAACCATATAAATAAAGTGCAACTTATGCACTCATAATTAAATTATATGCATAAAATATCAAGCTTCGTTTGATTCTAGTTATTGATCTTCATAATCTAAAATAACATTTTCAACTTCTTGAAAAAATTAAATTAGATTAAAATTATTGATTCCTAAATATATTAAATTCCTTTTCCAAATAGAAATTTAATTTGATTTGAAAACAATTTTCAAATCCAATTGGAAACTATTTCTAATTTATCTTGACTCCTTTAACAAAAATTAATTGAAAAAAATTGCAATAAATTATTCTTCTTACTTATTATAATTTAGAAAAACTTCTTTTTCATTATTTTTCAAAATTATATAAGTAACACATTCTAATCCAATTAGAAAACTATTTCTAATCTAGTTAGAAATTATTTTCCCTCAATTAGAAAACCATTTTTAAAAATTAAAAGGAAACTACTTTCAAAATTAAATAAAACACTTTTAAATTTAATTAAGAAAGTCATGATATATTATTTATTTAGAGATTGAGTTCTTAATTAATTATAAAATCTTTCTTTAATAAATTAGAAAACTATTTTCAAAAATATTAAAGAAAGCAAAATTTTCTTAATTAATAAATGAAAACACTTTTCAAAATTTAATCAAGAAAAATACTTTTTCTAAAAATCAAGAAGCTTATTATTCGTAAATAAAGAAACAATTTCTAAATAAATCAAATAATAATTCTCTAAACAAATAAAATCATAAATTTAATTTTATCCCAATTTAAATAAATTTTATTAAGAAACATCTTTCTTAATTACCTAAGAAAACAATTTTCTTAATTTTAAGGAGTCTAATTAATTAATTGCAATCTAATTGAAATGAATTAATTCTTATTTTAGAAACTACTTTTCTAATTAATTAATTTCAACCTAATTGAAAATAATTAATTTTAATTTTAGAAACCATTTTTCTAAAACAAATTAGGAATCAATATAATTAATCTTAATCATATTAAGAAGAATAATTATCTTAATTTTGGAATTGAATGGTTAATATAATTTAATTTAATAATCCAAGCCCTTGAAAAAATTAAACTAAATTTCAAAGCATTCCTAATAAAATTAACCATTTCAAAACAATTTTAAAAAAATTTTAAAATTAAAAATTAAAAAAGAGAAATGTTTGGCTCGTGCACTGCACTCGCCAATCACATCTCTGGACTTGCTTCCAGAAGACGGTGAGAGCATGACTTACACGCACCCATCGTCTTCCCTCATGCCGCGTGCTTGCCCTAAGTCTCCACGACGACTTCTATCGTGCCTCTAATGTACTCCACCGTGCTTATGTGGAGCGAACCTGTGGTGTCGCAAGCGATTCCATCGAGTGGCATCGAGGGACGCCCTCGTCACTAGCTGCTACACCCTCGTCGTCTTATTCGCAGATGGGTGATAATCGCCCATCTAAACTAGTAAAGATAAACACCAATCGCAACCCACAAACGCAAAAACAATCCAAATATTTAGTTTAACAGAACATATGTAGCAACCAAAATGCACTAGTTATGGGTTTCTCGAACCTAAAACAAAACATATAATCCATCCAACCAAAAACAGAAATGCAATCACAGGCCACACGCATGTTATTCTTATTCAGCAACCGAAAAAGCCATCAATGACACTAAACAAAAATGTTTTTGGGTTTCTGGGCTTTTAATGTAATACCCCACTCCCACTGGACCCGAACATGACATCAAAGGTGATATCCGAGTCCGTGCCCGCCGAGGGTGGTGTGCTACATCACTAAACAATCAAAAGTCGGTATAAATTTTTTTTGAATACGCGCAAATCAATCATCACAAATTTGGGCCCACTTTTATTCAGAAACATTTCGTTTACAAGAGTTGCCAAATTTTTTGTTTTATACCAGAATTTCAATTAGCTCAAACCGAAAGCGAAACATATTACACTTTAATCAATTTCTTTTGCAAAACCCTCTCTCTTTTTTTTAAAAACCACAAACATAAAGTACAGAAAGTTGATAACTAAATTGGCCCATTTTATTTTATAACCATTTTCAAACATAACG
>JANIIA010000004.1:14302811-14315664 GCA_027478495.1 Erythroxylum alaternifolium | reverse complement strand
GTTTTCTCAATCGCTTTCAGTTGTATGGAAGGCCAAGGAATGGAAAGGAGAAGCACATTACAAAATTCTAGCCACCAAAATCAGAGAATAAGGGTTCTCCCCTTCAATGCCTATGCTTACAACTTCCTTATGTTTCAGAAACAAATTGAAGATCAATGAATTTCAACATCACTGAAGCGTTGGAACTTAATGTACTATCTGAAAACCCCAATAAACGACTCAAGACTAAAGCAGAAGGAAGAAAAAAAAAAGCTTTCATCTTAGCAATTGATAAGTTCTCCAAGACTAAAGACATTCCCAAAGTACATAATGCATAAGGCATGAAAAGAATGGCATTTAGAACTCTAAGGCGTGCACTCAACTTCAAGTCAATGGTTAAATTACTAAAATGTCCAAAATCTATTATAAATAGGCTTAAGCTCTAAAGAAGCTAACACTCTTTGTTTAACTCTCCATGTAATAGTTGAATAGTTCTCTTAACTTGCTTTGTAGATATCGTTAGAGATCAAACAATTGTGTTATTATGGTTATTAAGATAAGCAGAAATGATTTGAAAGAAATGACAAATAAAACGATCAAGCTCTGGAATAAGTTATGAATTACAATTTTTTAAAAGTTTTTAATTTTTCAAAAAATATTTTTTTAGACTTTCCTTAAAAAAACATCAAAACATCCAAGGTATGAAATATACACATTAATTAATAAAATATTACTAATATAGCAATCCAATTTAGCTCTTAAACTCAACCTTAACTAGTTAAATTTGATTCAAATTAATAATTTAAGATAACTATAAGAAGTAATTGGTTTGGATTATATTTCGTTGCTCAAGATCGAGTTTAATAGTTGAGTTGAATAAAGTTTCGATGTCGTTAAAATTTATAAGCGAATTCTTTTTTGAGAGATGAGCATTTTTACTTTGTTGGTTAACTAATATTTGTGTCTTAGATTGCTAATTTTTTTTAGTTTTTCTAAGAGAAAATAAATAAAATATTTTGATTAAAATTTTGTGAAAAAATTATCATGTTGAAATTATGTTCAAAATATAATAAAGTAATGCTAATTTCTAAATAATTTGAAATATAATTAATAAAATAAAATATTTTTGTCCTTATCACTTAACAACAATAATTTGCATGTTGTGATAAATAATTGTAAAACAACTGTTAACTTGGCATGTCAAAAATTAAATCCTTTCAGTAATGAAAGTGTCCAGAATTTTGACTTTTGATAATTTTGACTTTTGATATTAATAATAAGTATAATTATTTTTAAAAGGTTATACAATACTTTGGAATATTCATTAAATATCTGTACTTATAAACACATGCTTATGTTCTCGACGACAGTCCACGACGGGTCCTAGCCACGAACCCTCACATAGATACATCTGCCGAACCCCAACTTAGACACGAACAAACAGATAAAGATATAAATTTATGTGCAAGATCAACAAATGAGAGAGAGGACGAGACAGAGTTATTGAGATTGGTCCTTTTATTGCAACTTCCTAATCCCCGGGATTTGATTGGCGGAGGCTGCACGGAGGAGGGAATGCCGGACTCTGCAAAAGCCACCGTTGATCATCATCATCATCTTCGACGGCAACAACGTTACGCAATGGACGACGGTGACGACGGGGATCGTCGTTATCGCTCTGACGGTGGTGATCATAGACACGACCCTCCGCCGTCTGTGGTTTCTTGCACGATTTGCCTTGAGTTGGTGTATGACAATGGGGGTAGATCCAGGGCCAAGCTCCAATGCGGCCATGAATTTCATCTGGGTATTTTTTTTTTTTGTCTCCAAATCTCTTTGGTGTTTGTCCTTTTCTTTCGGCTTTTCCATATGGTATTGAAAATGGAAAATGGAAAAATGGTAGCTTGAGCTTGGATTGTTTGCGTTGACCCTGTCAACCAGTTTCTTATATGGTTCAGTAGTTGAATTTGGCTATTGAGTTTCCCAAATGAAGAGAAAGAAGACGAAATTACTCGATTGGGACGTTTGTCTTCATATGACTGTTATGTCGGAAGACGGAAAATTTGAATGTCAGAGAAAGTAATCAAGACTATCAACACAAGCAAGACCTTTTCTATGGATGTCTTTGAAGTATCTGCAGTCCGAATTTGGATGGCTGAAAGCAATGACCTGTCATTTTTCAATCTTGTTGTCTCTAACTGTATATGTTTAGCTGGTTGCTCGGTTGTATTAGTGATGTAGGACGGACAGAAGGACATACCAAGGATTTTTTAAAACCCTTGTGTAGTCGTAATTCTGCGGCTGCTAGAAGTTCTTATATGTGCTGGAGTATAGAATTTTAGGGCGGAAATTTATAAATAAGGAATTGAAACAAAGGGATAGGTTTAGGAGTCACTTAGATCTTTAGTATTCACTCTTAATCTAAGAATCACTTTTATAGAAAATAAAACTTCACTCTTTGTATTTTAAAATTTATATAATCAACAGTCTCTTTCAAAAGACATAAGCTAAAATAAATATGAAGCCTGTTTTGGCTGCTGCTAATTGAAATTAAACTTTAACTAGATAGATAACTTATCAATGGCAATTAAGTTGGACTAATCTACTACTAGCACCAACTTATAAACATAAGGAAAGTATGCCTATCCTCCATCTAGTAGTTAGAGAAATGCACTTTTAGTTGATTTTAGTTCCTATTAATACTGCTGTAAGCATCAAATGCACACTAATTTGACCTTCCTTTATTGTTAAGTTCTACTACTTGCATTCCATAGGGCCTCTGCATATAATGTTCATAGCATACATAAACAGAACATAGTTTGGCATAGGTTGATGTAGTATTCTTCTACAGAATGGAATGAAGGATACTCAGGTGTTGAGTCAGGCTGATTTGCATGCTTTTGACCTTATAACACCATCAGTTGCATTTTATTTGTTTCATCTAGCAGCCTGACCATCAGTTGCATTTTATTTGTTTCATCTAGTAGCCTGCTGGTGTATTTTATGTATTTGAGTGCGTCGGTTTTTGGTCCTTGTGTTAGCTTGTCTTGAGAACATTCCTAATTCAATTCGGAGATACTTGCAATAACTGAAAGGTTTATGCATTGATGCTCAAGTAGTGAACATAGAAGACAAACAACAAATTGGGTAATTTCAATGAATAATTGATTCCCTATAGTCCTCTTCATTGCAGATTGCATTGGATCAGCCTTCAATATGAAGGGTGCAATGCAATGTCCAAATTGCCGAACAGTTGAGAGAGGTCAATGGTTGTACACAAATGGCTCTGCTCGTTCATCCAATGAGTTCAACATGGATGATTGGATTTCTGATGATGACTTCTATGATTTAAGCTACTCTGAAATGGTAAACTCCATATTATTCTCAGGTGTTTTCTAGATCCATTTGCAAAGCAGATGCCATTCAGCTTCTGCTATTTATCGCAACATATTTAGCTTTTTCTGTGATGTTTGCATGGCCACAGGTGAAATGCTAACATGCTTATTATTCAGGGTAATCATTTCATATATCATGTCTTCATGCATCTTGACCTGTGACATCAGAAGTGTGCTATGTTACAGACTTTGAAAACATTTGAAGATTAGATGAATGGATCCCTTAAAATTTTATCTATGTGGGGCATATTAGTATCTTTTATGGAATTTAAAGCATACTCTGGTACTTCTAGTATGTTCTGAAATTCTATATGCTAAGCCATTATAGGCCACTTGAAAAATGATTAAGTCCTCAATTTACTGGTCTTTGTTGTTTTGGGCCAGGGCAGTTGTCAGGTTTTACCTTCAATTACATACTTTCACAGTCTTTCCATGATTGAATAAGAATTCCACCTACCAAAATAGATATTCAATAGCAGTTAAAGGAGTTGAATAATGTCATTTACAAGTACCTGCCAAGTTTGTCAATACATCAAGTGTAAAAGGGAAGATGTGAGCGACAATTGCTATTATTAGGCAACTAAGTTGGCACGAAGTTGTTTTCCCCAATAATTGTGATAGTAGATGGGGGTGCATCTTACTTTTGGTCTTGACTAAAATGATAGTTTTGTGTCTGTAGTTGAGAATTTTACTTTTGGAAGTTGTTTTTCATGAAAAGACCTTATCTTTATTTGATTCACGAAGTAGCTCATATTGAAAGCATTAAGTTTGGTTGGGTTAGTTTCAAACTTATCAACACTTCAAAAGACAATCGATATTAAAAGAAAAGAAATAGTTTAACGTAAACTACTTTTTGAGAAAAGACAGCAGAAACTTGGTTGGGGACATTTCTATTGCACTCAAGAAAGGACAGCCACAAAAAGGGGTCGAACAGTTATCCACTCACCTAAAAATGATGAATATATAAATAAAATTACCTAATTGCATTTTCCTTATTCTCCTTTCAGCCATTTCGTGTTCATTGGTGTCCATTTGGTGATTTGGCACGACTTGGCTCATCATTCGAGTAAGCAAACTATCTTCCTTTTTTTTTCCTTATTTTATTTCTTCTTGATTAATGCTGAAATTCAAATCTTCCATACTAACAGATTGACTGCCTGCTAGCATGCTTCAACTTCTGTGGTATCATCTTTTGCATTTGGACTCCATTGCATTGTTATATAGATTTTAAATTGTGGTGCGCCAGCTTTTCATAGTAACTATTTGTTGCTTCAATCATATAAGGGATTTACTGATTCACTCTACTTGGTAGGGGCAATGTTCAGTTGTAATTGTTCTCAATTATCTCATATATTGTACTTGAGCAACTTCCAAAAACTCATGAAGCTCATTTGTTTAATTTCCTTGAATCAAGGAAGAAGAGTAACTGAAAAGTTAATAATAGTAATTAGGCCACATTCTGCTATGCGCATTCCAACCATGGGAGTGTTCTCTGTTGCTTAACATAAGCATACACCATTACAACTACTAATGAGAACAGAGTGATAGCTACAGTTGATCGAGAAGCTGGTTTTATCATTGTTACTGTTACTTGCTCCTGCCTCTCTCTATCCTCTCTCAACTGCCTTGATTTTTATCATCTTAATTCATCTTTCACATGATTCATGATTTGTTTAATAGATAAACTTTGCCCTCTGCGTGGAGCAGTAATTGAAGTTATTTAAAGTGTGTGCTAGTGCTTTGATTGTGTGTTGGACGAGAGAGAGAGAGAGAGAGTCAACACTGTCAATAAAAGCAACGGAGCAATTATTTACAATTGTTACTATCTGTTTCTGCTCCATTTGTTATTATAAAAGATGCATGTTCATTTTTTTAGTTGACTGGTTGTAATTTAAGATGTTAGAAGCAAAATGCTGTAGAGCTTTTATGCAATTCCTGGCATAATGATATATGTTAGAAATTCATGTTGATGGAATCGGTTTTTTATGCATTTCAGGGAAGGGGAACCTCCTTCAACCACCTGTAAGTATACTGTTAGACAAATTTGTGATGAGAAATTGTGGTGCCTTAAGGATTCTAGTAAAATAGTCGTTGTCAATGTAGATCATGACTCAAGGGGATATCATTCCCTGTATACTGAACTGTCAGCTGCAGCTTCGGTGGCTAATTCATACATTGCATATGTTGGGCCAATTTCGCTCGCCTCTTCGAGATCTACTGAAGGTGTAGATGATATGAACAACCACCACTCAATTGGCTTATCTGGAAGAAATGAGGTCTTCAATGCCCATACTTTTCCTGCCACTGATATTCAATATCATAGTTGGGGCCTTCATTCCCCTTCCTTCCCTGTGCCCAATAGCCATATAAGTATCACAGATCCAGCTTCTCTTCCTCCTTTTACATTGGGATCATCTAATGTTGATCCTGACACTGGAACAAGGCCCACGTCTTTTCCACATCCAACTCTTTTTGGTAATGGGTAAGCAATATGCAATAATAAGCTCACTGTTTCTTTTCTTCCTTTATTTGTACATTTATGTGGATCTAGGGAGTTAGTCTCCAATCTCCATTCTTTCGTTGGCAAGGACGAAATAATATGCGCTGTCTGCTAGTTGTCGCTCCTGATCCAAGAGTACTTGATTCAGCAGATGGAAAATTTCAATTGAACGGCCTCCACAACGTATGATGCTAATAATGCTGCATTTGTCTACTATAGGTCTGGTCCAGCAGCTGGAAGCTCATTTGTATCTTCGGTGGTTCCTCGTCATCCAGTGGGCAGTATTTGGAATCAAGAAAGGATGTCAATTTCCCATCCTTTCCATCATTGGGTACAAACAAACAATTCCACAGGAATGGCAGCTCCTTTAATGTATGGTGTCAGAAGGTTTGATGGTCCAGGTGGACTGCATATGGTGCTGCCAGCCCTGCCACCTTCACAGGAACAAAATGGAGGCTTCGTTGTGGTCCCTTCTCCAAGTTCATCGGTCCAGAGTCTTCATGAAGCAGAAAATCCTTTGCCGAATCATTTCCAGGTTTGGGAGATGGATCATCTATCTCGTTTGCAGCATGCACCTGTTGATGGGGACTCAAGGTTTCATTCATTCCATCAGCCTACCAGGGGCTCGGATTCTGGAAACAGAGCCACTGGCTTCTGGCTTAGGCACTCATCTTAATGTTCACACACAAGTATGGTTGCAAAAATTGCTTTAAGAACTAAACCTGAGCTGCTTGCTGAGACATAATTATATTACCCAGCCGGACAAAACAATTACCTCAACTGTTTAAAGTCATTTCCACTTTTGTATATACTGTTACTAGCATACTTGCATGGCTCCTGGAATTGTACAGTTTTAACATTTCTCAATCATGTTTTCTAATTGACGAACTGTTCTGTTCCTACTATCTGAAATGTTATCGTTCTTTCTAATGCGATCATAGGTAACATAAACATTGATTCACAATGAACTGTTTGGACTTTTGCGCGTTCAATTATCGCTTATAAATGAATTATATACTGCAAATGGAAAATTAAATGATTTTAATGTTTTAGGGTATATTGACACCCAAGTAAATTAATCATATTTGCCCGATAGCCTGTAGTCATCAAGCGGAGTTTTTCACTTCCTAAACAGAGAGTTGCTTTTCCCTACTTTTCATGCCCAGCAGGTCATACGAGGAATCATCGTTTTGATGGAAGTTTTTGCCTGTGAAGAACCTATTAAGAAACAAAAATATTCTTCACTTTCCCACAAGTTTACGCTACAAAATAAATGCCTATCATAATGGTACAATTTGGTTCCCTTGTAAAGTGATTGGAAGGAATGTAAGAGCATGATTGGCTTGTATATATTCCTTGGACTACTGAACAAAGTGGCTCTGAGGAAGGCTTAAGAAGTTCTTTTGCAGTTCCATAATACCATCTATAGAGACAATTTTTCCCTTCAACAAGTTGGAGTACCAGTGAGCAGAGAGCTTGGGCTGTCGTCTCAGTTCTGGATCATCCAAATCTACATAAAATAGGCCATATGCTGATTCATAGCCATCCAATAACTCAAAAAGATCCAGCAATGACCACATAAAATACCCCTTTACATTTGATCCATTTCTGCACAAAATTTCAGTGACCACAAAAGGGAGGTAAGACCATATGGGCAAAAGGTCATTATCATGCTTGCATGCTTAAGTAGATGAAGTAATTGTTAATTCAGCTATTCGAGACTCCGACTATCATTAAAAGGATCAAGGAAAAGGTCCAAGCATTATGTTGAGCCAAACCTATTTTATCTTTCCTTCTATATAAAAACTTATTACATGTTAGATTAGATAGTGGTTTAACTTGCTCAACTTTCAGGAGTAATGAGTTATATACTATGGTGGTTTCCAATTGCACCTACCTATATAGATTACAAGTTGGAAAGTTCTAATGCAGATCCGGGAGTGGAAATGGTGAACATATATGTATATATACCTGATTGTATCAGCCAAAGCCCCTATATATGCATGCAAGTATTTCACCCTTGAAGTGTCTTCCAACGTTGAATTGCGTTTGGTCTTTTGACCTGCCAAGAAATGCCATACAAAGCTCAAAGATTAAGGGCAGGACATGGTCCTTGGTAGAAAGATTCATGTCCAAGTCCAACATCAATATAAATCAAGACTAAGGAATCAAGCGGAGCCTTTTAATCATCACCATTTTGACTGATAACCTCAACGAGTTGTTTAGATATGTTATCTTTTGGAGCAGAAAATATTATAAGAAGTAAATGAACAAATGGAATGAAATAATCCAGGCAAGACATAAGGGCAATCTTCAGAGAATCAAAATCTGATTAATTTTCATTTCTGATGAATTTACTTGTACTAACGAGTGCAAATAAACGTCATTTTCAGTGAATGTTCGAGCAATATATGTGTGCTGCCGTGAGGGGAATAGGAAGGATGAAATATACCATTTTCGTGAATATAAATAGGAGGGTTGCCATAAGTTTGCTTAAAGTACTCCAGTGTGTATCGCAGAGCCCAAGGCGTCACAGGAAGCTGATTCAAGAAACAATTTGTTACGAGCATCAAATATAACGCACTAACAAACAGAGGTATTTTCAATATGAACTCACAGTTCCATAAAAAAGCAGGAAGGTGAGTGAAAAAGAATGATAAGTCAAAGACCAGAAGTAGTCTTACCTCGGCTGGTATTTCATTACCCTGGGAAACTGCAAAAGAACAGAAGAGTTGTTAGTTATTTCGGCTCCATAGGATGTAGCCGCGAAGAGTTGATGACTGGTATTCAATACATACATACAAACTCTACTCCCATGTCTGCCATAAAATCTCTATATTTCCATTGCCAACTGTTGGTGTTATCTTTGGCATACACACATGCATAATGTATCACTCCTATGAAGTCAAACGAACCCTTAACCAGATTGGATTCATCAACAGTAAGGGCTGGAAGTCTTGAGCCTACAATTTCCTTCATAACTTTAGGATAGTCTCCAGATATCAGAGGTTTTACAAACCTGAAAAACAATAATGAATTGTTCAGCAAGTATTCTGATAAGGGAGGCCCATCTTCGGCTACAGGTGGCACAGTGGGCCAGCCTACTAATCCAATACCGGTTTATAGCAGAAGGAAGGATAGAGCCAAAATACAGGGTAACCAACTCCGGCAGAAGCGGATACGGAAAACAAACTATAACAAACTATAAATATAGAGTATAGGGGAGGAAAACAGGCATCTGGTACTATTGGAAAACTCATCGGCTATTAGCTGGAAGGAAGCAATTCCTTAGTCTCTAGTCCCTTCGATTGTTTTCTTAAGCTGTGTGTTCCACCAGCTCACTCTATTTGTTCTTCCATCCTCATATATCAATAAAGATCTATTATTCCATTATCGGATTTGTGTTGTTTATTTTTTTCTTAATACTCCTAACTCTACCATATTCAAACGTTTTCCACAGAATCCATCTTTCAACTTACCAACCGATGTTGAAGTCCAAGGCTCTTTCAACAGCAACTGCATCCTTTGTCAAGTTGGTCGCAGGTAAAAGCCAAAAAGTGTAGAGAGTGAGCCCTATAACTCCACCTTGCTTTCCCTGTACCATTGTTTTGTTTTTATTTTTTTCCCCATATACCACAAACAGTTCCTCGTGAATTTAGATAATACCTGATAGTTTTTTCTGTACAACCTTACAGATGATGCATGTGCCAGTAACATATGATGAGCTGCCAAATATGGCTCATATGAGGAGTTTCCTCTGGAACAGTTAAATCCAAATGGAGGAGAGCATCGTTTAGGCGGTGTAACTCCCTGATCATATCCCCCTTGTGCCAAGACATTAGGCTCATTTACTGTGGCCCAGAAAGAAATCCTATCACCAAACTCTCGGAAGCACACGTCTGCATAAGCTGTGAAGTCTTTCCTGCATCAACAAGCATAAAGACGATCACCGTCTAATTATTTTTGTACTTCCTGGAAAGATATCACTCAAAGCACAGCACGAAACAAAATAAAGTCAGAAAGAATCTTAAATTCCATACACCATCTTTCGGCTGATCCATCCTCCATATTCGTCTTCAAGTGCCTGCGGGTGGTCATAGTTGTACAGTGAAACATGCGGTTGGATGCCTGCTTTATCAATAACTAGATAGTGAGTGCAATTGAAGCAACATCCAAAAGGCAACCTTCAGCCGGTGGCAAAAGTATCTTTTGTTTCTTAATGTATAAGTGAACAACCAGCTCCGGTGCAAGTAGAAGAAAACAAGAAAGTTCTAAACTTTAGCCTGACCATGGCTTATAAGCTCATTGATGAGGTTGTTATAATATTGCAAGCCTTTTGGATTGACAGGTCCTCTTCCAACTAACACACATAACACGACAATTATTAGATATGATCAGAAGAAACAGATAATGTTAAGTTGTTCCTTGGTTGATCAGAAAAGAGAAAAGAAACCATACCTGGGATAATTCTTGACCACGAGATTGAGAATCTATAGGCATCTAACCCAGTTTCAGCCATAAGACGGACATCTTCCTGCAGAACGTAGCTTGGTACAAAATCAGTAATTCCCTAGCAGAGCAAGTTTCTGCTGTTCCATGGTACGGTCAAATTTAAAAGAAATTGCTCTTACCTTGTATTTGTGATACTGATCAACAGCAACGTCTCCAGTCGCTCCTTGAGCATTTCCTGAAATTGAGGTCAGAAATTTAGTAGCTTCATTCTTTATCTGACAACTACACGCTCCTTCTATACCAACTAAGAACAATAAATGTGTGGTAATGTCTAATACCGAATTAATTGCTCAACAAGTAGACTTCATGTGTGCTTGCCTGTACTTGAAAGGAAAAGTAAACAAAAACTCCGAAGAGCTAACCTTCATGAGCATAGGTATCCCAAACGCTTGGACTCCTTCCGTCCTCGTTAGCTGCTCCTTCTACCTATGATAATCCGGTAAAATTCTATCGAAATTAACTCAAGGAACCAGAAACTCTACCCTTTTTTGAATGTTATCTAAGCGGAAGTCAAAAGTACCTATCTGTGTGTGCATCTACGAACTAAAATAAACGTGTGTCAGCAGGTCTTTCCCATACAAGAATGGAGATTGACATGTAAAAATTTGAACTTTTCGTAATTACGTTCCTGGGTCAGCGACTTGATCGCTGGTAGTGACATACTGAGCATAGAAGAAGGTTGGACGTAGAGAAAAATGGATAAAGACTCCAGAAAATCTGACCTGATAAGCAGAGGTGCCAGCACCGAATATAAATCCAGGTGGGAAGTCATTTATGCTATATTCATCGATACAAACGACTGACAATACTGAGCTTAATAAAACAACTAATAATAAACAAAGCTTAAACATCTCGAGTTCACGCCTTCTCGGTGATGGAGTCTCTGTTCTTTTCTTACTGATATGCGATCACCATTTTTGTACAATATTTAATCAGTTTCATTTATAACCAGTAACCACAAAAGGAAAGGAGAGTTCGAGCGAAAGGTCTTATCATTAACAAAAGTGTGGGGTTCCATAAATGAGTACAGGACAAAGACAAACCTGCTCCATTGAATATGACAAGCATTAATTCTTCAACGTCATTTTCCAAAGTCACAATAATGCACGACAATCTTCATTTGTGATAGAAACTATCCGACTCTATGTCTATTAAGTTCAGGAAAATCATTCAAATACGGGCGTATCATTTTATTTGAAACCTCGTCACGTTACTCTTTGTCTGCATTAGATAATAGGCAGTAGCTTTGAGAACAATTTTATCAATTGGAAAATGAAAACCTGGAACTGAATCAGGTATTATATTAGGATATGTTGACTTTAGTTTCGTTTGAGTTGGCTGCATTAGGGAAGATTCATAATTTATGACAATTTTGGTTCAATTAACGTCAAATATAACCTACGCGGAAGTATAGGTAATTCAAGCAACATACAAAATAAACTTATTTTACTAATTATATATGTGGAAACATTTTTTTTTGAGTTAGTCCACGAGGTGCCCTAAGAGGGTCCTAATTATGGGAAGACACTTTTAAGTCATCCACATCCAGACTAATCCCTGCTCATACCGGGTTAGCCCTTTTTTGTAAGGAGTAAAGTATTGGCCAAATAGATTTTTTCATTTCCAGGGCTCGAATTTTAAACCTCTAGTTAAGGAATGAGAGTCCTGAACCACTCACATCAACTATGTTTGGTTTATGTGGAAACTTTTTAAGTTAAAGAAAATAAATATATACGTTAAAATTGTGAAGAACTGATGAAATGAATAGTCAAAAACTCAGAAAGAACAAAAAAAATAAAGTTACTAAAATATAGAAACATTGGTAGAGATTTTATTTTTGATTTCCTTTCGGGGATATCAAAAGTGTAGACGGGACATAATTACAAATATCATGTTAGTAATAGTACAAGATATTTCAATCTATGAAAATGCAACTATATGAGAATGACCAAATATATTGATTTCAAGTTTGAGAATTTCGTCTAGATTAGCCAAGTTTCCCTTAAAAAATTCAGAGTACCAAGTTGCAGAAAGTTTATGTTAATGTTTTTTTTTGAATATATAGGAAAGAAAACCCAAAAACACTTCAGCTCAACCGTTGGTCATACCCAGGTGATACAAAGTTCCTTGCCTATCTGATAATAGAAAGTAAATCGAGTTCGTCGGAAGTTCTGGAAGAACATACAATCTTGGTTGTATTCGCATAGCTTCAATAGCCAGATTATCTGCGCTTTGGTTTCCCTCCCTATAGACATGTTGAAGCTTCACCTCCCAATCGCGCTCTATCATCGCATGTATGCCCTGCACCAAAAAAGAAGTCTCAGTCAGTAAACTTTCAGAGGAGGAAAGTATATTGATGACCTTTAGAGAATCCACTTCCAGTATGATCTTCCGATAGCCATGTTCCCATGCCAATTTAAGCCCCTCATTAACACCTTTTAATTTAGCGACTAATGGCGAGCATGTC
>JANIIA010000004.1:14289970-14300104 GCA_027478495.1 Erythroxylum alaternifolium | reverse complement strand
CTGTGGAGTTGGTTGCAGGGGCAAACCAGAAACCGTAAAGGGAGATCCCTATGTATCCTCGTTGCTTGTTCTGTATCAGTGTGATTCCATGAATATATGATTATATATACATTCTTGTCAGCTACTAAACGAATCTATACGATGAAATAAAACCTGGTACTTGGTCCTGTACAATCTTGCTGTTGAACCATGTGCCAACAACATGTGATGAGCTGCCAAGTATGGCTCGTAAGAGGAATTGCCTTTTGTGCAGTTGAACCCAAACGGAGGAGAGCATCGTTTGGGTGGTACCATTCCAAGGTCGTAACCTCCAAAAGCAAAGATATTAGGTTCATTTATAGTGGACCAATGGGATACCCTGTCACCGAACTCTCTAAAGCACACATCTGCATACGCTGTGAAGTCTCTCCTGCGTTCACAATTATTTCTTTTAGCTGCTTCAGACAGAACAAGTGCACCCAAGAGTAGAGAGTCAAAAAATTAAAGAACCATACACCATCTTTCGGTCAACCCATCCTCCATACTCATCTTCAAGTATTTGGGGATGATCATAATGGTATAAAGTAACATGTGGTTGGATGCCTGATAGTAATCAACCACAAAATCAGCTAAACAGAAAAAAAACATAACGAGAAACTGTGCATTACCAGAACTACGCCTTCTAGAGACTTACAAGCAAAAAAAAGAAGCATATCCAAACTATCACAAAAAGAAAAAGAAGTTTTTTCTCAAAATTTTGAGTTCTAACCGTGGCAAACAAGTTCATTGATGAGGTTGTTATAATACTGTAGCCCCATCGGATTGATGGGCCCTCTTCCATCTGAAAGACAAAAACATGGCAATCAGAAATGGACCACCAGAGCTATGACTGTTGTGAAGGTCGGTGGATATTAGGAAAAAGTAATAAAAACCGTACTTGGTATAATTCTTGACCATGAGATGGAAAATCTATAAGCATCTAATCCAGTCTCAGCCATAAGCTGAACATCTTCCTGCAGCAATTTCATGAAAGTAATAATGTCATCATCCACATAACAACTAACTAATTGTATATTTCAGGGTCATGTTGCACCTTATACTTATGATACTCATCAACTGATACGTCTCCTGTATCTCCGTGCATGTTTCCTGGAGTTTTAATCAGAAAATCCCAAACATTAAATAAACTATTACAATAATCACCAATCATGTTTCACTGCTACATCATTTTGTAAGTTAAAGTTCAGCCTTTTCACATGAAAGAAGAGATGAAGCAACTTCTATGTCACTATCCCAACTAAAGCTGACAAAATTCAAAGAACTTTGAAATGGAATTCCTATGTGAAGAACGTAGCGATGAACCTTCGTGAGTAAAATTATCCCAAATGCTTGGACTCCTCCCATCCAAGTTCGCAGCACCTTCCACCTTCCAAAAGCATTTCAATGTTCAAGTAGTGTTCAATGAGCAAAGCACTTATCTTTTTCCTCTTCGTACAGTCCATTCATGACATAAGAAGTAGAGAATGAACTGACCTGATAGGCAGAGGTGGCAGCTCCAAATACAAAACCGGGAGGAAAGTCCTCTCTGCTATAGTTATCAGCACAGGAGACAGATATTGCTAAACTTAGGATCCCAATCAGGAACAAACAAAGCCTCCTCATTCTCTGTTGCAAGTTAAAACTACAGAGCACTTGGTGTTCTATCCTCTGTTGAAAGTTAAAACTACAGAGCACTTGGTTTTCTATCCTCTCCGTTTAGGCTTTGATGCACTCTGTGGCTTAGCTTACTGAAGGGTGATCCAACGAAAACCCCATACTGCCCCGGTACAGTTATACGTACATTTTTCTTTGCATCGAAAGCTAATATACTTTATCTTCGTCAAGGCATAAGCATGAGGTTCAGATTTTCTATCATACCCTCATCACACTGAAAGTTAAAACAATGTAGGATGGTAGCTTATTTTGTTACGAAACAGGTCAAGGACGAGGTGTAATCAAGAAGAAAGGATATTTGGGTAATCTTCATGTTACCTTGAGAACAACCCAAAGAGAGGGTCAAATCCTGTGAGAGTGAACAGACAAAACGACACGACGCTTGCGGTGTCTAATTTCAGCCACTCGTCTGCGTTTTACATTTTCGTACACAATCCAACATCTGCATCTTTTGTTTCGTATATTATTAAAGGATATAAGGGTATGCCAAGTAGTCATCTTTATCACAAAAAAATATATTTTATTAATAAAAATTAGTGAGATTTTTCTCTCTTTAAGACAGAACAGAAGAAGATGATGTCGCGTGTTTCTCATTCAATTGTGCTTTAAGATCTAAATAGATCATTTCTCCCTTCAAAAACTTGGAAGTATCAACGAGCAGAGAGTTTGGTTTGTCGTCTCAATTTAGAATCATTCAAATCAACGTGGTATAGGCTGTAGTTTGAGCCGTAACCGTCCAATAACTAGAACACGTCAAAAAGGGACCACACAAAGTAACCTCTTGTGTTCGATCCATTCCCTCTTATGTTCGATCCATTCCTTTCAAGATAGATGGAGGAAGTAAGAGACAATCAAACATATTCAAGACACGGATTTAGGTTTTAGAGTAAAAGGTTGTGGCCCCTTTTAATGCCTGAAGAGTTTTTTTTAGGAATTAGCCAGTTATGTTCATTGTTAAATCATGGAAGATCTTTGCTAATGTAAATCAAGTTTTATTTATAAAGTTGACATCCAAAAAGCTTTGCTCCTGGTGTTCATTAATAAACTGTACTAACTTTTTTCAACATTTTAAGGAGCGCTACCTTTCAAAGAACTGCAAAATAAATTAATACCCGATCGCATCAAGTACAGTCCCTACATATGCTTGCAAATATTTCACCCTTGATGTGTCTTCCAAAGATGAATTGCGTGTAGTTGCTTGAACTTTCAATATAAGCACAAAAAGCTTTTCAAAGGAAAGTCGGACAATACTTCCCAAGCAGCAAAACTTTTTTGTTCCACGATTTTCAACATGAAGCAACTAAAAACTTTCGTCAGTTTCGTGGTCCAATATTTTACCCAGTAATGGTACTAATACTAATCATGGGATGACTATAATAATGGCAATTAAGTGTCATTAATTCTCAGTTAAAACCAAAAGTATCTATAAGTAATTGCTTGCGTTCATCTATACCTAATAAAAATGAGAGAGGGAGAGAAAGAGACATTGGAGGGTTGTCATAGTCTTGCTTGAAGTACTCCAATACTCCTTGCATTCCCTGCGTCAATATAGGGAACTAAATTAGACACCGACATTTAACTATTGATTTAACCAGAAGTACTTAAAAATCACAAGTTACGTTGTAACCTCATTGCACAAAGAAAATAAATCAGAAGGGAAAATTTATTCATTAAAAAAGAGGTTTAACCTGGAAGGATATTCAGTTGTTGGAGAAACTGCACGGCCACAACGAAAACATAGTTAGTTGTTGCAGTTTCATGACAAAATCCTCCAACCAAAAATATACTAAAGTAGAAGGTTTTCATACTTAAGTTGAGGGTGTAAATATTGAAGTTGAGGGCATGCATATTAAAGTTGAGGGTGTATGCAAACTAAAGTTAAAGGTGTGTGTAATGAAAAGGAGACAAATGCTTATATTGAAATGAAGTCAATTATAGTAATTTGTTGACTAATTTTGAATGTGATAGTTGAAGAGATGATGATGAGCTCCAGGCTATTATATCAAAATACTAAAGGAAGAAAGTCTAAGAGAAGAATTGTAGATGTGACTGTGAATGATTATATTGAAAACCATAAAAGTGAAAAAGCACGTAAAGATGACCAGGAAGTTTCTGAATATGAAAAAGATAGTGAATATATTGAGAGAGTGATGACTTAGGGGGTGTTTGGTAAATAGCGTTTAGGCTATATTTCAGCTGATTAAAGAGTATTAGTCAAACAGTTCGTACACTTGTTTGGTTAGGAGCTGGTTGGGTTGGCTGATTCAATCCAACCAACTATTTTTGAAAAGTTCCTCCAAGTAATGTTTCAACTTATCAGCTAAAAAAATCTTACTTAAAGACAATTGTGCCCTCAAACTCATTTCTCATGTTAAGCAACTGGTAGCCCTTAGGTTTTTCACTTTAAAAAGAGAATGTTATGATTCGTGTGTAGATCTTCTAGGATCTCCTCAAGCCGACTTCTCCAAACACCTAAAAATCATTGACTTGTCAATATGTCTTATAAATTATTGACAAGTATTCGCTTTTGTTAGGATTGACAAGTATCCGCTTTTGTTATGCATTGTGTTTTTTAATTAAAATAAATATTTTATATTAATAAATTATATTTTTAAAAAGTTTAAATTTTGACATGTCCTTATAAGTCATTTTACACAAACAGCTAATACTAAACAGCTAATTTTACCAAAGATCTCTAACAAATAGCTAATACAATCCGTTGGTCAAATCAGTTGATATAATCAGTTATCAGCTAACAGCTAATGCAATTAGCTGAATGTCAAACAAGGCCTTAATCAATACTACACAAGTTTAAATAAGGATCCTGACAGTATTAAGAGGTAAATGCACAAACCTTTATTAAGATTTAGCATGGAACATTCCAGCTTGGGTTATAGGTTTGAAGCTTAAAGGTGTTAGGAAATTCGAGAAGGCAATTAGTAAATACTCCATTGCAAATAATTTAGACATGAAATACAAAAATATTAGAAGTCCTTGGTGAGAGTGAGATGTACTCCATAGTGCCTTTGGTTACTTCTTGCAGGTATTGAGAGAAATGGCAATAGTTTTATTTATGAAGAGATATAAACCTAAACATATTCAACCACTAACATTAATAAGCTCATCCATCTAAATAGATTGTAAGCCAATATAAGGACAGGAATGAGTTATAGCCATGCATTAAGATTGTAAAATTACAGTCCATATTATGAAAGGAATTAAATGTAGATGTGAGTTTCAACACTTGTAAAAGAGCAAAGTTTGTTGTCGTCAAGATGATGCATGGATATGTGAAAAAATTTGCTAAATTATTAGGGTAGGGTGGGGATGTGAAAAACAAGAACCTAAATATGACATGAGAATTTAGAATAATAAATAATATTAATGGTAAAAGGGTGTTTATAAGATGTCATATTTGTTTCAACGCTTGTAAAAAAGGTTGGATTAAAGGTTGTATTAATAATAAGATAAAATGGATGTTTTTTTTAAAGGGATATGTAAATGATAGTTGTTAGCTACTGTTAGAGGGATGGAACAATCAAATATTTTCTATTGTTTGGGGTGTGGTTAATGTTAACTGTATAAAAATACGAAAGTGGTTTCTACAGCTTCTATTTTCATATCTACAACTTGGGGATACAAATGGATTCACATTCATATCTAATATACGAAAGGTATTTTCTCATATTGTTAATTATATATGTTTGTCTATTTTATTCTATTGTTTATTCTTATTAGTTTTTATAACTTTTAGGGTCGTCTTAATGCAATTAAAGGCCTACCACCATATATTGAGCAGATAATATATACAAGTCACATTTATGCCAATTGAAGACAATAATAGAATAAATATTATCTAAAGTTTTAGTTTTGGAGGACAGTGGAAGCATCCTTTTTCCTTGATTTCAATGATCAATTGCATGTTCTAAATAAATTGAGATCAGGTTGTATTGAAGCTCTATTTGAATATCTTAAAGAGATATAGTGCAAGGCATATTTTAGTATCAATGCTAAATGTAGTTATGTTGAATAATAATATGAGTGAGACCTTTAATGGTTAGATTTTGGAGGTTAATATGAAGCCTATCGTTAGCATGTTGGAGCATGTTAAGAATACGGTGACAAAGAGGTTGCATAAAAAAAGGTGTTTTAGGGAGAAATAAGATAATAACATATTACCAAGAGTTATGACTATGTTATAGGAGAATAAGAGAGAAAGCTTTAGTTGATTTATTGATTAAAATGGAATAACATATTACCAAGAGTTATGACTATGTTATAAGAGAATAAGAGAGAAAGCTTTATTTGATTTATTGATTAAAATGGAGTTGCTAAGTATGAAGTTGAGCATAGATTAGACAGATTTTATGTGAGAATTAGCGATCATACATGTACTTACATATATTGGACTTGACAGGGATTCCATGTCTTTATACTATAATTGTCATTTACTATAGCCATAATCATATAGATGAATACATTGACACATGTTATAGCAAGGATTGGTATGTGCAAACATACAAGTTTTCCTTTGATCCACTTGATGGACTAAGATTTTGGCCTCAAGGTAAAGTAATTGACCCACTAATAATGAGGAGAATTCCTGATCGAACTAAAAAATAGGAAGAAAGAAAATTTTGAATAACTTAAAATAAGAAAAGGTATTAGACATGGAAGGAGACTGATTTGCACCAAATATGGACAAAGGAGGCAAAACCAAAAATCATAAAAATGCAACAAATGTAAGAAATTTACATTAATTTTAAATTGATTTTATTATTACCAATTTCTCACTAATCAGTCATTGTTTGCTAAACCATAAATTCATTACACATTGTATTATCAAATATTGCATATGTACATGAAGTGGTTAGAGAGAATTGTGAAGATCACGAAAATACACAAACAATGATATATTACACTTATAATAAGTTAACTGGTTTAATTGAGTACCATACAAGTTAACTTATATACGAAACTAGGTAAAAGGGTCTCTTTAGCCCCTAATGTTTTTACCAATTGACAAGTTTAACCTAAGGTTTCAGAGTGAACAAATAAAACCCTAATGTTTGGAAAATGTTTAAAAATAACTCCAAAATAATGAAAAAGCTGATAGTTGTATGATGCCATCAATTTTCTGCCAGGTCAACAATGACTTGATAGTTAAATATTAATTTATTGCTTCTGGTAACCCAACCTTGTCACGTTTGCTCTTTAAAAATATATAAATATGTTAATTTTTAAATTCTTAACCGCGAACTAGAGCATGAGCTTTTTAAATTAAGGGGATAATTAAAAAACATAATTATCCCTAAAGCAAATGAACCAGTTACAAGATCAAGTACAAGACCCCTCCCAATGTGTGGAAGAGTAAGGATGATCCACCTTCGATATTGTTCCTACGCATATAGTATAGGGCTTAATAGAGAACAATTCGAGCAACACTAGCTCCATTCCCTCTGTAAACAATATAAACGATATTAATATAGCAATGACAAATAAGGAAGAAAACTTTGCACAGAATAGACATTGATTATTGGATCCACTTATAGAAACCCATTATTCCTTTTGTCTTTGATATTTTACTGAAAGAGCCAAATCGCCAGAAAGTCTTGAATTCAACTTTACTTATCTGAAAGCAAAAAGTAAATCATGTCTTTTCATCTTTATAATTTTCATGTCAAACCGGATAATAGGGGATGTGTATAATACCATAGATAATCACTGATAAGAAACATAATCAGGCATCGCCATTTCACTAGAACTGATACTTGAGTCTTTTTTAAACGAAATGGCAAGTAGTTGTAAGAACTCTTAATGGAAAAATCTTATCTCCGCCTCACTAATATGATGTTTAAATACCTATGTCATATTTTGTTTCTTAACAACAACCATCATAAAAGGAAACTAAACCATTTTCCAAGAAATCGAGAACAACTCAAAGGACCATTATGAATCACTACAATACACAAAACCCAGATCTCAAATCATAGTTGAACCTACCTGAAATAAAATCCTGAAGAGCTCAAGTGGAGCAACCACAGTCTTTGCAAAGCCTCTAGTGACACCTCCAGCAACCAACTCCTTGGTAAACAAAGACCTCTATTATCCCATCTAAGAATATACACATCTCTCTTTCCTTACTAGAACCTTACACAACCAGAGACAGTGGATTGAAAAAGCAGTTAGCTTTGAAGTTCCAGTACCAGCAATCAATTATCTTTAATTAATTGTTGGCAAGAAAGAAGGAGGAGTTAGAAAATGCCTGTTGGGTCTCCAAAGAGGGGGAAGAACAAATTAAATGTTTCAGAGCCGTTTAGTTTCACTTCTGTTTTTCTGTTGTAGTTTTTTAATTTTGTTTTATGTTTTTTTCTTAAAAAAATAAAAACCTATTTGATTGAGATTTTTAATATAAAAATCAAAAACAAAAATCTATTTGGTTAAGATTAGTAATTAAAAACAAAAACAAAAACAAAAACAAAAACATATTTGGTTTTATCATCCTATTCTATTTTTGTAATTATACTCTTATATTAATAATTTTATAACATACACTATATTTTTAAATTAATTAATTATCTTACGGTTAAAATTTAAGTATATGCAAATTAAATGTAATTAAAAATTACAAAATAATTTTATATAATAAAATTCTACAAATTAGAAAAGTATATCAATAAAAGATATTCATCATATTATTATTCTTGAAAGCATAATAGTACTATCATTTACAAAAAGAAACATAAATCAATTAGAAATAATATAATCACTCCACATTTGCCTAGCAATTTCATCTTGCTTCCAAGACATATCTCGAAGTCGTGCTGAAGTGATATTATACTCTACTTGAGAACTTGCATCTTCATTTTCACTTTCCCTAATTTGTTCTTCGTTTTCGGCACAACTATCAAATAACTTATCACCTTGTCCATACATTTTAATAAAATTGTGTATAACACAACAAGCAATAACTATGTATTTTTTTTTCTTCATATCATAACTCGGCATATTTTTAAGTATAGGGAATCTTGCTTTTAGGACGCCAAAATATCTTTCAATAACATTTTTTAATGAAGAATGCCTGTAGTTAAACAATTCATGTGGACCTTGAGGTCTTCCTCTGCCTCTATAATCTCGTAAATGATATCTTTCACCTTGATATGTGAAAGAAATCTAGGCATATTAATGTAGCCCGAGTCAACCAAATAGTATTTACCTAACATAGAAAGAACATAATATTAACAAAAAGATATTAAAATGAATCATAATTAATATGTTTATTTCAAATAATATAATACCTTGTTAAGGCATAGGAAATTGATTCGTTGGATTTTTCACTGTTTTCAAAAGAACTAGATAGTTATTTGCAGTACCTTCCCATCTAGCCATTACATACATAAAACGCATGTTAAATAAGGAACAACATATAATATTTTGGGTTGGATTAATTCTTTTGCCCTTGTATAGTATTTGTTCATTGGTCGGAATATGTGCATTAATATCTGTACCATCAATTGCTTTTAAACAATCCTAAAAATTAGAAAATATATTAAAAATAATTTTTAATCATAAGGAAATAATTAAAGTAGTAATTAAATATAAGAATGTATTTGAAAATATGGGAAGAATTTTGAATTATATTGAATCTCAGGAGTTACAGTAGTAAAAGATGGTGGAGTAATGACTCTTTTTGCAAAAAGATTAACTGCATATAAGACTTTTCGAAAGTACTTTGAAATTATCTAAGTTGAATGTTGAAAGCGTTCTGCATTGACTCTAGTTATCTCACTATGTCCTATAGTCATCAAGAAAATTGCTACTTGTTCCTCCATAATCAAATGATTAGTTGCCTTTAAGCCTCCTAAACTCTTTAACTCATCACATAAGCTCAAAAAGATTATCTTTCTCATTCTTAAGTTTTCATAAATCCTTGTAGGATTCTCATTCAAAAGTTCTAATATCCAATCATGACCTGATAGAGCAGAAGTCGTACATGGTTGCTTTTATAAATAAAAATATTTGTTATCTCCCATAGCTACAGAAATAATGATTACCTTCTCCCATTCATCATCAGAATCTGATAAGAAATCCATGTATCTACAATGCCAACATTAAATAACTAAAAAAATATTCAATCAAGTATATTTAATCAAATATAGAAAAAATAGTCATACAAAATATAAACTTAAAATTAAGTCAAATATAAAAAATATAAACTTAAAATTAAGTCAAATATTCATATGAAGCACAAACTTAAAATATTCAAAATATGGAATAGTGCTTATATAAAAGTGTCAAATTAATAAGAATTCGATATGCAATAACATAAAATATAACTAAAGTGGCATAATCCAATCCAGCTTCCTTGTTTGTGTCATCTTCAAAAAAATATCCCTATAAAGAGGAGAATCATGTAAAGCCTTCACAGTTTTTCCATATTGC
>JANIIA010000004.1:14259675-14270816 GCA_027478495.1 Erythroxylum alaternifolium | reverse complement strand
CCACCCTCGCGGGGCACGGATCCGGGTATCACCTTCGATATCGGGTTCGGGTTCAGCGGGAGTTGGGGTGTTACAAACATACTCCCCAATTGCTAAACATCAAACGCTTATGGTGGTCCTTACTCTTGCTCTTGCAAACTTGTGGCAACTCCATCACCTGGATGTAAACAACGCTTTCCTTCAGGGTCATTTGTCTAAAATCGTGTATATGCATCAACCACTTGGATTTGTAGACTCCAACCATCCGACCTATGTGTGCAAACTGTACAAAGCTATCTATGGCCTGAAACAAGCACCACGTGCTTGGTACCAAGAATTGGGTAGTTTTTTACTTTAGTATGGTTTCTGCAATAGCACGAGTGATACGTTATTGTTTATTCTCCATCAAGACTCCACGATTCTTTATTTTTTAATCTATGTTGATGATCTCCTTCTTACGGGCAACTCGAACACAGCTTTAACTTCCTTCATCTCTGTTATCTCTCAGCATTTTTCACTGAAGAGCTTGGGCTTTCCCACCTATTTTCTTAGAATAGAAATTGTTCCGACAACTGATGGCTTATTTCTCTCCCAACAATGCTATATCCATGACATCCTAGAGAAGTTTGCTATGGCAACTTGCAGTCCATGTACTACCCCTCTGAGTACCACTGCGACACTCAAATTAGATGACTGCACCACTAATGCAGATGGCACTACTTATCTTCGTATTCTCGGGGCATTTCAATATGCTACACTTACACATTCAGATTTGAGTTTTGCGGTAAATAAGTTGTCCCAGTTCATGCACAAATCGACTCAGCTTCACTTTCAACAACTTAAACGGACCTTGCGATATCTCAAACACACTCATGATTTTGTTCTTCAACTTTATCGACCTACGATAATGAGAATTCATGCCTTTGTCGATGCAGATTGGGGAGATAATCCCGATAATGGAACATCTACCTCAACTTATGTCATTTATCTTAGTCCCAATCCGATTTCATGGAGCTCCAAACGCCAACGCATAATAGCCAGATCTTCTACAGAGGCTGAGTATCGTGCTCTTGCTTCCACCGTCTCTGAAGTTATGTGGCTACAAAACCTTCTCCATGAACTTCGTATTCCATTGCCAACTCTGTTTAGTGATAACCTCGGCGCCACCTACGTCTGTTCTAACTCGAAATTTCACTCCCGTATGAAACACCTAGCATTGGATTATCACTTTGTTCGTCAGCAAGTTCAATCCAATAACATGACAGTTTCACATGTTTCCACCACTGACCAGGTTGCAGATGCACTCACAAAGGCCCTCTCTCGTCATAAATTTGAATAATTTTGGGACAAGATGAATGTCACCAGCAGAGACATCATCTTGCGGGGGCGTAATACGAATAAATCACAGCTCATCCCAAGCCATTCACCAACTCTACGTTCTATTATAACAAATCTCTGACATCCGTTATAACAACCGTATATTCTAGCTCTCTCCATTTCTCTCTCTATTCTTGTACATACTATTAATACCACCTGTACACTCAAATGATCAATAATACGTAAAGAGCATCATTTGTTTTTCATTCTCTCTAATATTCGGTAATCATATTTTAGTACTTTTCGGACCATTCAATTCAACAACAATGAAACAATCCTAAATTAAACCACAGCCTTTAGATAAATGAGAAACAAATTGAAAAATGTCTCATATACCGTCTCATATACACTTATTGTTTGAAAGAGCCAAATGAAAACGTATTTGACAAAAGCATCATCCAAAATAAAAGAAAATGCATAGGTGCATAAGATTTACCTTGACAAAGATCGTGGCTTTGAAGCAGACCAAGAGTGAGAGCAAGATCCTGGAGATCTTGATTTAGACTTAACAGAAGCACGGCATGAAGATTTACTACAACATAATGGCATGACTAAGCAATATTTACAAGCTCAAGAACCATTAAAATAACTGTTAATATATTCAATCAAACCTCTGGCTCTTGCTCCAACAATAACTTCGACTATGGCCAAGGCTATGTTGGAATTTTTGGGATGCAACTTTGCAACGTAAATAATCCATTGAACTAAAAATAAAGTGCCTATATGTAGGCTAAAAAGAAACTAAAATGCAAAAATTTGGGGCATTATTAGTCCACAAAATTACCACTAAATCACAACATAAATATTACATCTCAACCAACTTATACTACTTTGACCACAAGTTAATTAATTAACATTATTTTATTTTATTTTATTTTGAATCAATTTCCAACATGCTTTTTTGATTCAAAATCCCATACTTGCAATTGTCTTGTTGGAGCACATCTCTCCAAAACTTCCAGAGGCACTTCTCTTCTCTTCATGATTGACTTCTCCTCAACTTTTCAAATTAAAATTCTTGGTGCACTTCTCACCAATTAAATCAAAAAAGAGTTTCTTTTTCAGCCACATCAACCATATTTACTTGTTCTTCTTTTTTAAATCTGCAATCTTTCTGTAGATGTCCAAATCTTTTGCAATTGTAGCATTGAGGCTTACCTTTGTGTCAACAATCTTCTCCTTCATGATCAGGCTTCTTGCAATGGTTACACTGAGAGATTTTTCCTTTTCCCTTTGCAGCTTTAGCCAAATAAGCTCCTTTAACTATCTGTCAAGTCTCTCCCTTTCTCATAACCCTTCTTTGCTCTTGTGCCTACAAAGCATTAATCAATTCAGATAAAGTTAAATCATTAATATCTCTTGAATAATTAAGAGATAGAATTTTTTCCTCAAATTTTTCAGGCAAACTTATAAAAATCTTTTCTACAATTTTGCGTGGAAGTAAATCCTCCCCCAATAGCCGTATTTTGTTCACCAAAGTTATCAATCGATCAGAATATTCTTGTATGCTTTTATGTTATTTCATGCTCAAAGCTACAAAATCTCTTTTGAGATTTAAAACTTGCATCTTCTTCATTCTTGCATTGCCTTGATATAATTCTTTCAAAATATCTCAAGCGTTTTCAACTGTTTTACAATTCATAAATCTTCTGAAAACTGATTCTGAAACTGCAGAGAAAATTATAGATAATGCTCTTGGAGCTTTTGCTGCTTCTTCTTCATGAGCTCTTATTTGGTTTAGTGTTGGATTATTTCCCAAGGCTAGTAATTCCTTTTCTTCTTCCACCCATTGCCATAAGTTGTGACCTCTTAAATGAGCTTTCATCTTGACAACCCATACTTAATAGTTTTCACCATTGAAATTTGGGGGTAGGAGAGTAGTTAAATTGCTAGCAGCCATTGAAAGAGTTATATATATTTTTGTTTCACTCAATCTCACAGTCCCTTAAGCATCTATGGCTCTGATACCATGTTAGAGTTTTTGGAATGCAACTTTGCAACGTAACTCATCCATTGAACTGAAAATAAAGTGCCAATATATAGGCTACAAAGAAACTAAAATGCAGAAAATCAAGACATTATCAGCCCACAAACTTACCACTAAATCATAACATAAATATTATATCCCAACTAACTTATACTACTTTGACCACAACTTAATTAATTCACATAATATTATTTTATTTTATTTTGAATCAATTTCCAACAGGCTAAGGCAGCCATTGCGGCCACTTGAGCGAGATCGTCCGCCACTAGGGCTCCTAGATTAATCTCTCTTGGAATCGTACTCCCTATATATAACTTATGACAATTATGAACCCAAACTTGAGAGAGAAAGACTGAAAGAGAGGAAACTTGAATAATACCTAAATATATGCCCGAGAAAATACATTTCTAAACTCAGAATTGATCTGTCTAGAAAAATAAATGAAACTGAAAAGAATATCAAATGCGAGGCAAGAATTCAAGTTGCAAAAAGCATAATAGCCAATGAAACTCTTTGATGCATACAGGCTATCAAGAAAATAATGGAAAATTTACAGCATTTTTCATGTCTTCATAATTTAATCCACAATTCCCTTGGTTCCTGAAATTTGTTGTTCTAAACAATCAAACAATGTAAAAGAAATCGGTTAATATAATCCTAACCTATAAATTTCTACACCTCTGCTAGTTTAATCAGTTAAAAAAACCAAAATTTTCATTTTTGCATTAATAAATTAAAACTACAAGCGCAAAGGTACAAGATGGCGTTAAGTTACATGAATTACTAAAATCCATATGCCAAACATAAGTTCATGCAATTGCTAAAAAGAAAAAAAAATGGCATGCATCAAACTACTGTCAAAAAGTGAAAAGAGGCTCAAATGTGAGGATTGGTAGATCAGAAACTGCAGCTCATATCCTAGCATTACAACCATAATAAGGAAAGCAACACATTGTGTCTCACCACTACCGTCGCGGAAAACTTCAAAAAAATAGACACCCCATCCTTTGCGCATGTGATCCTGGCAACAAGTATATTATGTCTCCAGCCAGAAATTCATGCACAACAAATATTCAATTCTGTATTAGAAAGGAGTGCAAAGTGCCAACATTCAATTTTTGAAATACAAAATTAACAGCCAATCCACCCTAAGATCTTTCCATGAAGTAGATGAGGGTAACCCAGTGATCAAAACTGCAAATAAAGAATTTTCATGCATAAACAGATAAACAAAAAACGAGTATGGGGGACGAAGTCTTATAGATCACACACACATCAATACTCAGAGTACCTAGAAACTCCACCACAGCCACGACCACCACTATAGCTACTGTAACAATCTGTTGATGAATGGCTCCGACCACCATGTGCAAGTTCAACCTAGACGATTCACCTGTAATTACGAGAAAGATGAATACTAACAACTAGCAAACAATATGATTATCACTAAGGAAACAACTCACGTGTAGACGATGCCCATCAAAATTGCAGCCATCACGACCACAAATTGCATCCTCAACATCTCGAATATCTTCAAACTGTGAGAAAGTTACATGAGATTCCAATACAATTGGTAGTAAAAATAGAGAAAACTATTACTATCTTATTTGGATAATAATCCCAATTTTTAAAAAGAATGTGTGCATGTCACTAAGTGTACCAAATGTTTTAATTTTTCCACTTTGATAAACTTAATCTATTCCATATAGCATTTAATGTTATTTTACACAGTGATAGCATCCAGTAAGTTAACCAACAAACCGTTAGAACATAAAAGTTGCAAATTTTCCTTGGCCTAGACACAAAATGACTGTAAAAATGTATAAACGAAATACAAAAATATGGTAATCCATCACAAAAATTAAATATGAAAAGTCAGGCTTCAATTTGAATTCCAGTAAAACTATGCTAAGATAATCTTACCTTACAAGACAAATCCTTTTAGCTAATGTCTCCGAGAAGATTTCTAATGTACAGAGTTTTGCTTGCACCCCTAACTCAGTTTTACCTCCTATAAGAAAAGCCCAAAACCAAAGAATCAAGATAAATACACAAAAGTTGTATTAGACATCGCCCTGCAACTTGGTACGTTGTTTTTTTTGGATACAAAGGAAAGAAACAAATAGTAACTACAACACTATCGCAGAACTCTGCGATATAAATCTCCTTGTAAATCCTTTTGTAAAAGTGTCTTAGTTTTCGTCGGAGGTTCCTGAAGCACATGCAGTCCTGGACATGCTAGCAAGTTGAGATTAGTCAGGCTGTCGGCACTCTGATTCCCTTCCCTATAGACGTGTTGAAGCTGGACATCCCAATCTCTACACAGTAAATCTCTGATACCCTATACCAAAAAATTAGCCTAAATCAACAACAGTTTGGAGGAAGAGAGAATGTTGATTACCTCTAGGGAATCCACTTTTAAAACAACATTTCGGTAACCAAGGTCCCATGCCAAGTTAAGCCCAGCATGCACCCCCTAGAATTTAAGAGTCAATGGCGAGCACTCACCAATATGCTTCATGAATCTGCCACACCATTGTCCATAGTAGTCCCAAAATAACCCACCAGCAGTGGCAATAGAAGATCTTTATTTCACCGCTTCATTGGTATTCAATTTAACCCAGCCCTCCTTCGGTGGAGTCCATCCCATTAGGTTACCTAAAGTTAAACTCTGTGCTTTAGTAACTCGGCTAGCCATTATTTGTGCTATAACGATCCAAGTAACATACTCCAAGACCATACGATAGCCAACTTTCGGCCAAACAAAACCAGACTCAAACAGACTTGTTTTGCCACTACCATAAAACCGGCAGGAGACACTATAAATAGTGGTCCACTCACCCAGCTGCATTTAAACCTGTTTAGTAAGATTAGATCTTAACCACGTTACCTTATCCTGTTGAAAGAACTCAGAATCGATCACATTAGGGGAAAATTTAAGCCAAAATGTTGTCACCCTGTGACAGTCCCGAAGTGCATGCAAGATTGTCTCTTTTTGTCCACATAACTGACAACTACTATCTATTGATATATGTCGAGCGACGCGTTGTTGGTTGGTCAGCAGCTTCCTTTTAGTTAAAAGCTAAAGAAACGATATAATTTGTTGTTGCCCTGACCATTTCCATATAAAAGTCCAAATCAGATTTCGATCCTCCGGACCTAAATCTTCGATTAAATCATACGTGGAAGCAACCATGAAACTACCATATTTTTTTGGTCCCCACACTACTTTGTCCTCCCCTACGTTAGCTAGCAGGGGTTGAATTGTCACTATAGCCAGACAAATTATAGAAGAAGATAGTGCTGGAACATATGCCATTTCTAATTTCCATCCTCATCCACATAATCTGTAACTATGGTTCACATCAAACTGTCAGGACTGGGGGATGTTGTCTCACATAATAGAGGACCCCAAGCATCCATCCAATGGTTTAACCAAAAATATATACAGCTTCCCTAGTGGACAAAGTGCCACGTAGCTGCTATCCCCCGTCAAATTACTGAAACTCCTTGCTTATGCAGCAGTTGAGGGATGTGGTGCATATTTATTCGATATTTTGTCCTAAGTACCTGTACCTATAACGCTAAGAGCTTTGTGAGCAATTCCCAGCCCAACTTAGTAAGTAAGGCATCATTGGAGGATTGAATTCATTTAATCCCAAGGCCCCCTACTTTCTTCAGTTTACAAACTACCTCCCAGTTAACTAAGTGCAGTTTGTGTTGTCCGTCGTTTGAGCCCCAGATAAAATTTCTCATTATTTTCTCCAAATCATCACAAAACTATCATGGCAATCTCACAATTTGCATCGTATATATTGGGAGGGATGAGATCACCAATTGTGTTAAAGTGACTCATCTCGCAAGAGACAAAACCCGCACACGCCAACCTGCTAGCTTCTATTGTGCTCTATCCAGGATGTAATGATATGTATTTCTCATTGTTCGCTCATGAATCAAAGGAACGCTTAGATATTTTCCAAGATTGGCCGTGCCTTGAATTTGTAAAGCTTGACTGAGTCTACACGCTTTTTCCGGAGAAACATTCTTGTAGAAAAAAAATTCGAGTTTTAGCTGTGCTCACTTTTTACCCTGACACCTTGCAAAAATTCTCCAATGCCCTCGATACTACCTGAGTCTGAGTATCCGTAGCTTCACCAAACAGGACGAGCTCATCGGCAAAAAAGAGATGGGAGATGGAAGGACCTGTGTTACTCCACTTAAACAGGTTCCAATGTCCTTGCCCCACCTTATGGGATATAAGATGGCCCAACTGTTCCATGCATAGTACGAAGAGGTAAGGAAAGAGCGGATCACCTTGCCTAATACCTCTTGAAGGGATAAAAGAATCTGACAGATTGCCATTCCACACAATTTTCATTGAAACCATTTTCACACACTTCATAATGACACTGGTTAAAGTATGCGAAAGACCAATTTCCTTAGAGTGTCATTTATAAAGTCCCTGTGCAGATGATCGTAAGCTTTTTCAAGATCCACTTTTATAGGAAGGTACCCAGTCTCCCCCTTCTTCTTTCTCATCGAATGTATTATCTCCTGGGCAATAATAATATTATCTGTGATATACCTTCCAGGAATAAAGCTGCATTGGGTATTTGCCTTTAAAGCATCAAGGTGTGTCTTCAATCGATTCACAATCACTTTTGAAATAGTTTTGTAAAGCATTGAGCAGAGGCTAATTGGTTGAAACTGTGTAATAAACTTCGGGGATGAGACTTTGGGTATAAAGACCAGGATGGTTTGGTTTAAGTCCTGTTGCCAGCATTCATGTCTGAATATTTTCTGAATAAAAGTCACCACCTCTGGTCCAACTTTGCCCCATTGTTTCTAGAAGAATAATGCAGTAAACCCATCACCCCCTAAAGCTTTATTGGGGTTCATATCAAAGACCGCCATTTTGATTTCGATCGGTGGACTGGTTTTGCAAGATCATGTAATTGTTCCTCTGTTAATCAAGGGAAGGCTCCGAAACTGGGAAATCAATCAGTAGAAACCTCTTCGGTATTATACAGTTGCGCAAAATAATTCCTGTCCATGCTACGCAACTGCACTAGATCAGTTATCTCGATTCCATTATTATCAAATAATAGCTCTATGTTCAACTTCTTCCGTTTGAACATAGTGACAGTGTGATAATATTTAGTATTACGATCCCTTGCGACAACCAGTCACACCGAGCTTATTGATGCCAAAAAAGTTCCTCCTCACATAGCACTTGAATAAGTTCTCCGCTCAGTTTATCCTCCAGAGCCAAAAGCGAATATGAGTCCTCAATCTCCACTTCCCTCTGGATGCCTCCCAATCGAGCTAACAGTCTTTTTTTCTAATGGAATATATTACCAAAGACTGATTTATTCCATTGCATGAGGTGGCATGCAAATTTGGTTAATGAGTTACTAAAAGTCACCTCTGCAGGAAGCTAATTTTCAGCGACTACCGTATCAAAGCCTTTATGAACTATCTACGCAGATTGGGACTGAAACTTTGGTTGTCCTATGTCTCACAGTCTCAGTCAGACAAAGTGTACCAAGAATGGCCTATGATCGGATCCAAGAAAAGGTAAGTGGTGATTAACTGTATGAGGGAAAACTTCTAACCTAGACGAAGAACCAAACACTCTATCTAGCCTAGCTTGAACATTTCCTCTCCGCCAAGTAAACTATGATCTAACATAACCCAAATCATGCAGTCCCCACTCATTAACCCATTCCTTAAAATATTTGTTAACCACCGGTGTTTTTGTGGATCCACCCCTTTTATCCACAATATTCGATTTAGCGTTGAAATCCCCTCCAATAATCCAAGGTTGATGAATGTAACTTCCTATCCATTGCAAAAGAGGCCAGAGTAATTTTTGATTTGGCATATGGGGATTGGCTTAGATAGCAAAATATCAAAAGAGAAAGATCCATATGTTATTGTGGTATGGACGAGTTGTCTATGAGCTGCCACTACCAAGACGTCAAATTCCTTCATCCATAATATCCAAATCCTGCCAGTAAAGCCTTCAGCTTCAACACGGAAAGATTAGTGAAAACCCAGGTTGCAGATGACTTCGTGAGCTCGTCTTCCACTAATTCTAGTTTCAACTAACACCAATATCTCTATCTTATAATTACAAAGATAATTATGCAAAATCGCTTGAAAACGCTCCCCCTACCCCTTGGCAATTCTAGATTAGAATATACATAAAAGAAGGAAACAAACTATCAAAAGGCACCTAATGCCGAGTGATATCCTAATTTCCTTCATGCGCAGCACTACTGTAGCCTCCCAGAGACTGCGGCGCAACCTCTTCAACAGAGCCTTGCTCACTCGAAGTGTCCTCCATACTTGTTTCGTCTACCATTAGGTCTGGGGGTTTGGCAGGAAGCAGAATGGAGTCGTTCCTAGTGAGACTACGATGATCTTCAATAGCTTCAATGCCTTCCATCGATTGAACTCTCTCCCCCACTACCATCTCCCTCGACTCTACGTCTGGCCTTTTGCAGATTATGTTGTGGTGAGAGCTGAGAGCTATTGCTGTATGTTTATCGTTGGAGATGGGTTGGAGCTGGATGTTGGGAAAAATTCTTAAGCCCTTCTTGCTGGACTTATCGTGAACGTTACTGTCCTTGTCCCTTGGGGCCTCCACCTTTCCTTGATAAGCTCCTTTCGATATCTTTTTGGATCTACAAGAAGTAGACGCCAGCCCAACTGCCTTCTTCTTTGCTTCTTCAACGTTAAGGGTTATGTGAGGTTGACTGTTGATGATTCTTCACCCCCTTCTGACTTGCTCTAACAGAGGTGCAAACCTAGAGCCACCTACTCAATTGACGGCACTTTGATTGCGTGTACCTTGTGGATTCTGTTGTTTTTTGGTGTTGCGTGGAGATGTTCGTTGCACTGGATCTAAGGGCCATAGCCGTTAGTTGTCTCATCCCTCCTAACAATTGCTAGTGCACCTGCCAGAGCATTCTCCCATTCCGGCTCATCTACTGCCCTGTGGGTAGGAGTATTCTGGGGGTAGGTTTGGGTTTGTTGTCTAGATGGACATATCCCGACGTCATATCCCACTATGTTGTAATTAAAACATATTTGTGGCAAACCCTCATAGGCCACCATTAACGTTTCTCCACTGACCTCCACTCTAGAGCATAATGGAACATTGATATCTATGTCCACTACAACTCTTGAAAATTTTCCTCTCTAAGCATATTTGGTAGCCTCATCAATTTTGGTAGTTTGTCTTACTATATTGCCTAGTGCTGAAAGTATCATGGGATGGTAACGAGCAATAGGTAATTATGGGAAATGAATTCATACCACAGCTCAGGTGACATGCCCTTGCGACTGCCGGAATGTAGGGAGCGATCGTTGTACAGGCAGAGCATGGCCGAAGATGACCCAAAGGCCATTGGTTAGTGCTTTGATATATTCTTCCTCTTCAATGAAATTCACAAGATAATAGTCGTAGTCTAAGTCGACCATCTTTATAGGTCCAAACGGTTTCCATATATTCTTTAGCCTGGAATATAGAATCCTGTACCCAATCCTTCTGCCCAGAAGTTTCACCACGACTGCTTGTGCCCATTGTACCAATCTCGCTTTGAATGTAGGAGATAGTTCAATCCCCTCCCTTGACTCCCCCGTCATTGTCCTAATATCACCTTCCTTAATTTCTACTAGATTGTCATTTGGCCAGTCGAGTTCCTCGTACAGTTTATCTCCCATCTGTTCCCCGATTATTGCAGCGCTATAAGACAATTTTGAGCGAGGTGGGGGGTCTTCCTTACTATAA
>JANIIA010000004.1:14239769-14259575 GCA_027478495.1 Erythroxylum alaternifolium | reverse complement strand
TAATTATATTGTAGTTAATTAATTAATTAATTACAATATTTTAATTAATGAATAATTATATTTTAATTAATTAATTAATTATAATATTTTAATTAATAAATAATTATATTTTAATTAATTATATTATAGTTAATTAATTATTAATAATATTTTAATTAATGAATAATTGTATTTTAATTAATTAATTAATTACAATATTTTAATTAATGAATGAATTATATTTAAATTAACTATATTGTATTTAATTAAATATTAATTATATTTTAATTAATTAATTATATTTTAATTAATTATAGTATAATTAATTAACCCATTCCTCTATAACAATGATACTCATTCCTCTAGATTATGAGAGAAATGGGGTATTACTCAAAAGTGGGTAATCAAAATAATAACCCTATAATCATATCCCCTTATCAAACTCAATCTTTCATTCCATATCCATTCATCTTTTTTCATACCCACTAAACAAGCACACCTTTAGTAAATTAACTATTCCATTATAGTTATTAAATATACATTAGGCAATTTGATCGTGGTTAGACATATAGAATTAATGTTGTGATTATATATATATACTTCTAACATTCCTCCCTACAACGTAGGCGAACCTTTTTTGAAAGATGGCCATCTTAATCGAGTGACTCCCTATCTCCCCGCTTAGCCTCAGAGCGTTTTGACGTATCAATTCTTTTTTTACAACTTTGACTCCTCTAAAATTCTCCCTGGTACGTTGTTTTAGTTACGGTGTAGGAGTTCACGTGCTTATCTGGACAAATTTTATCCTATATTATTATTATTTAAAAACGACGGTAGATAAAGTTGGAGATTGATTAGTCCAAAAAATTGAGGCCTCCAACATCAAAAACATTTTCCTTGTTCTCTTGTTGACCTGTTTTGCCTTTTCAAGAAGTGGTTTGAGTGGCTTGCGAGCTTATTCAACATTTAATACTGGATAATACCTACCAACGGGTTGAGTTAGTGACTGATTATTTGAGACTAATGGGCCCAGCCTTTTGTTTTACCAAATGTGTATTTTCATTTCCTCCTCCTGAATTTAGTTGTTTGAAATTATGTTTTCTTTGTTCTTTTCTCAAACTTGCTCAAGCATATATTAAATGCGCTAAATTCATTTACACCCACTGTTACTGAGACTTTTTGGGAATTAGGCATCAAGGAGCTAACACGCACCAATTGGGTCAAACTTCTTCACCTCCAAAATTCAAAGTCCAAGTTATGTAGATTGGGCTGCAATTTAAGTAATCTTGGCTACTCGGCTTTTTCGAATTACATGTACACGACCAGAAGAGAAAACCTTTGTTCATTTGACGCCTTTGCAGTTGAAATTCAAATAACAAGTACCTCTGCAATTAAATGTTTAGATTGAAATTCAATTCTGTTCCTAACCTTCCAAAATTTTACCATTTTGACTGCTCACACGTTACATATTCGATGTGATTCTCCGCAAGTATAATTTCACATAATTGTTCACTTGACAACGAAAAACTCTCCATTTATAATATACATACATGTATTATCATATTAATGCTAGAAAGGTATACATATCATATATTACAAAACATCTTACTACCTCAAGATGATTCGTTAAAGTCAAATATCATTTTTAAGAGACCATGGCATGATCATGTAAATTTTTACTTTCTAGTATCATGATTTTGCATTGTCAGGTCAGTAATTACGTCAAAACTACAGTTATACCTATCAACTTCCTCTTGCCCTGTATATCCTCCTGTTACGTAACAGCCTTCACAACTACTATCTACTCTATATGGAAGGGGCGTATAGGGAGGATATACAGGTAAGAGGGAGTTGTATAACCTATGATCACACCATCCATTGGATCAACGCCATCCTTATAGCTAAATCTGATGAGCAGGCACTATCTATAAGAATAAAGACCAGTTGGAATCTGTAACCTTTATTGATAAATTTCATCTGCTTATGTAATTTGGTTTGTTGTTTGAATTTGTAATTCTTTTCGTTGTGAACTCATTGTAATGTCTTGATAGCCTTGCTATAGTTAATTCAATCCTTATTTAATTTTCAAAAAAAAACTACAGTATATAGACGTTATTACATATATTTTGAAAAATGAACAATCAAATAATTAGTTACTTGAATCTAAGACTCAGGTATTGATTGATTTCTTATCCCTATAGTTTTCAGTCCCTACCATTCCAACATAAGCTAATTCCCCAGAACACGAACATTATCTTGCCAGATGCAATATCAAACTGGTGAACCAAAAAAAAAAAAAAAAATCCAGATATGTAGATGGAGAACAATTTCAATCACAAGAGGCCAAAGAATTTGTTGGCACCAGGTTCTAAGCCTTCAGGTTGATAAAACAAAAGGTTTAGAGTTCCATAAAAAGAAAATACAGTTAATGGATGCATGCTTTTAGAAGGCTCTTTTTAACTGGTAGACTGACTGATTCACCTAGCAAACAGGTGTTGCATGAAGTGACGAACTTCACATTATTGAACAAATGTAGAAGCTCTCATGATAAGAAAAAAAAAGAGTATACTTGAACAAATATAATGTATCGGCTTAATGAAAAAAGTAAATGTCCAGATATTCATTATTACTGGAATTTTCAATAGACAGTCAAACACAATTACCCATGATGGTGATCAACATCTTCACCTTCCTTCACCTTTCGTGCAGCTGCACGTATTTTCCGCTGCTCTTCCTTGTAAATCCGGTTTCTTCTTTGAAACTGCAATATTTATTCATTCCAACCACGAGGTAATCAGTACAAACAATGAAAACCTAAAGATAATGACTTCATTGATATAAACAAAAAAGGCCATCCTTATGTCACTAATTCACATAGGGAGTAAGATCAAAAGGAGTTTCGAAGCCAATGAACTATTATCTATAAGAGTAAGATGCCTAGACAATTATAGTACAAAGGATCAGATTTCAATAGCTGTTCTATATTGGATTGTCATCAGATGATTCATTGAAACACTAGATTTCACCATCTTCATCGTGTAGAGAACTCCTTCCAAAGGTCATATGCCAAGAATGAAAAGAGAACTTAAAGTTTTTCTTTTGAAAAACACGAGAACTTAAAGTTGCTTAGTCACTCTTAAACAAATATCAACCAGGCAAGGAATTTAGGAGCTCCGGAGCTCCATATCAAATTCTGCAACAAACCATATAATTTGATTGCTGATAACTGATAAAGGTTTGTAAGCATCATTGAACATCAAGAGAAGAAAACAAAGATAAATATGTGGGTTGGTCTATAAAGGACATATTAGTGAACCGGTAAACTAGGCCAGATAACATTTCTTATACAGCTTATACAATACGACAAGGAAGCAGAAATCTTAAACGTCTCTTTTAATCGGGGTATGTTCTTTTTCTTGATAATTCGGTGCTTTCAAATGGGAGTATGTTCCTTGAACTACAACGACTGCTTCACTATATAGATGTTGCTGGAAAGACATAATCTACAGCCACAACTGAGTTACCTAAGTATAATTACCATCACTGAAAAACCTAGGGCAGTTTCCAGCCCTAATACCCTTGTTCAACAATCATAGATTTCAAATAGTTGAAGAATAAGCAATTGATAAATTTCCACCTATTAACTGAGAAGCGCAATTCTCTTGTCCTCAAATTTCCACATTAAACCATAAGAACTGGATAACAATGATAGGGCAGTGAAAATTGACAGAGAGATAAAGAAGAGACCTCTTTAGCGTGGTGGAGACACTCCAGGTAATCCTCGCGGAGGAGAGCGCAGTCCTTGGGCTCTCTGCAACGAGACATACACTCGCTGAAGTCAATCCAGAAATCGTAGCACCTACCTTTGGTTCCGTTGATTCCCCACCCCGACGCCATTTCTCGCTTGTAGGTCCGAACTTCGAAGCTTAGTTTGCTTGATGGAAAGTCTGGTTGGTAACCCCATTATGCTCGTGCTGAACCCGCAAATCAAAACATGAATATTGTATGGATCCATGGACCTTAACCTACGGATTTCTCATTTGGGCTTCTAAAAACTTAACCCGGTTTGGTCGTTTTTGGGTGATCTTGAAGCACGGACCTTTTTGTATGTCAAAGAACGGAATCATAACTAATAGCATAATGTATTGCTCGTACAAATAGTTGTAAAATTTTGACCAATTTGTCACTTAATTTTGAATAATTGATTTAATAAATATTTTATTATATATTACAATTATAAAAATATCATTAAACATATTTATAACACAATTTTTAAATTGTATAAATTTATTACGTGCATATTACAAATAATAATTACAAATTTGATATTTATTAAAAATAAAAGAATGTTCTAACATGCATCTTCTTATACGACAAGTCAATCATGAATCTGATGTATTAATCCAAGTTAAATGATGTTTGGTAAGTCGCACAACTTATGCAATTGAGTCCATAATTAAATAAGAATTTATAGCTTTGTTTCAGCGAATTGCATTAGTTGTTAGTTGATAGTGAATTAATATAACCGATTTGACCAATGAATAATCTCAGCTATTTATTTAAAAATGTTTAGTAAAATTAATTATTTATGTATAAAATAACTTATGAAGTTATAATCTTAAAAAAAAGACTTATAAGTATTATATCTTAATATTTCTTTAAATATTCTCATAAGAATTTATGCTTATGCTTTAATTTGCTTGAGTCAATCAGTCAAACTTAAATAAATTAAAACATATTTGCCTATGTTCAAAATAAAAAATAATTATTTAAATTAACGTTAGAAACTAAAATGAAAAAATGTAGTAGTTAATGGGCATAAAACTAACTTATAATTATATGAAAATGTAATCCCTTAATAATATTAGTCTTATCCTATGAATAAAACTTAAAAAATATTTTTAATAATTTTATCTATTAAAATGATTTTTTAAAGACAACTATTTGCAGACACATTTTTTTGTTTAAAAATATTTAAATATAAAATATATTTTAAATTTAATGATTTAATTCTTCTTAATTACAGAATGTAAGTTAAACTTTCCTACCCAATACAATCTTTGAATCTATCATTATAAAAAATTTTGGTTAGTATAAAATAATTTGATGGCAGTTTTTGTATTGTACAATACCAAATCTAATGATACTTATTTTATTTAATGAAAAATAAAATATTTTAAAAAAATAATGATACTAATATGAAACACAAAATTTTATTTTAAAAAATTCCAACTTGGTTTAATTTTTTTATAAACTGAATTATTTTTTTAACTTCAAGTAATTGAATTTACACTTTATACTTATTTATCTATATCTTTATCTCTATCTCTTTTCATTTCACTTTCTCTTTCTCTTGCTCTTTTTCTTTCCTTTCTCTTTTGTAATAACTTTTGGGCATAACTATCTTTTCATTCCTTAATTTATTAGCAGCTGGAGCAAAATGCTTCTTACAAGAACATTTTTAAAAACAACATATTGGGTTTAATTTGCCAATCTAATCAATTGATTACCAAATACGATTATCAATAGTTTGATATAATCAAACAACCAAACACATCTTAATTCGCCAAAAAATAACTGATCAGCTATTTACCAAACAAGACATGTAAATTTTGATTGATTCAACTATAAAAAAAACTTGAATTGTATATTTTTTCAATTTATTTTAATAACCTTTATTATTAAAAATAATAAATTTATTAATTAATTGATCAATTTTTGTAAAATAATAAATTCTTATAAACTAAAATAAATCAATTAATTTTCATTTAATACTTCTTTTTCGATTAAACATTTTTTAATCATACTTTTAATTTTTTATTTTTGTTTAATCTTTATCCGATTTTATCATATGTAAGTTTAACTTTAACCTTTTAAACATTAAATATCTTATCTTTTAAAAATGATAATAACTAATGATTTTGAAAACATGAACATGCATAAGATATTCCTAATCCAATGGGATCAAATAAAATTATGAAAATGATTGAATTCTAATACGACTTATATTGAAAAAAATTGGATTCTAATACGACTTAAATTTATTGAATAATTCGATGAAATCTTTGTTGACTTTTCAAATTCTTGTTGGGCTTATCAACTTGAAGATTTCCTTAAATGAAAAAGATTACATTATCATCATCTCCTTGAAGGATTATTGATTTCTGATATGTATCAAATTGACTACATTGTTATTTCCTTCAAATTCAATCACCCTGACTTCTCAAACTTGATCATGTTCCTTTTATGTACATGGATTAACTTGGGCACTTTTTTGGTTTTTTCTTTTTTAATATTTGTCGTTCCAATCATTTCCCCTTTTTCTCGGGTGCTTAATAATCTTCTTTCTTTGAGCGGTCATTTCCTTAGCCGGAGAGGAAACCGTACTCGGCTACTTACCGAACAGAACACGCTGACCACGTAGACCTTGCGTAGACGAGATCACAACCGTCCAATGTCCAAGTCATCAAAGCAGTCCACACGATAAAGAATTGGCATGGGCTCCACAACAAAGATTCTCAGAAATTTCAAGGACACTGTGCGGTTAACTTGTGGAAGAAGGACTCTTGTTAGCCAATCAGCCGCATCGCGTCCACGTACCTAGCCCCAAAATCGCAAGCGAATAATGGATCACTCGACTTTTGAGCTACATGCTACATTGAACAGGTTAGCCTCTCCCCGATCAAATGTAGTGTAGCCCATATGTGATTTCTCCCACAGGAAACGAAACGACTGAGGTGTGAGATAGCCAAAGTCAGCTCAGCTCTGCTCATATACCCAAAAGTGGTAGCAAATCATCTGCATTGCCTCTCCCTCTCTCCGTACAGTTGAAGAAGAAGAGAGCAAGAGTTGAGAGAGCTAGAGTTTGCTTGCACGAGCTCTAGCGTTTGGGAAAGATGGCGCCTACTTCTCCGACACATTCGCTTAGCTCTTCGAGTTCTGCTACTTTTGAACCGTCCAAGTCCAACTTCGCGTCTCTGCCGATACTGTCTATGAAGGAGAAGATCGTCGAGAAAATTCTGGAAAATCGAGTCACTCTCATCGTCGGCGAGACTGGTTGCGGTACTCTCACTCGACTTTTGCTCCTTATTCTCTCGCTTTTTAGCTTTATTCGTGAGGATCAAGTTTGAACCGTCATTAATTTCTGTTTTCTTCTTCATCGTAAGTCGTTTAGTCTTGTTTGTCTAATGAAAGAACGTAAGGACTCTTCGAGAAGCGCTGTTCACCTTGTAATTTCTTTTTAGTTTTTGCTCTACGTACGTTACCGTCCGAGTGAATGTTGCTTGAATCATCTGGTGTAGTTGATATTTTCCGTTGGTTTGCTATTATAATACTGTAATGTGTTGCGTGCTTTTAGGCGCAAGGTAGGAGTTATGAAATGAACAGTAAAATGAAATTTCTGCGTTAGCTTATTTTCGCTGCGACTGTTGTTATGATTATTCTTACGAGCTTTACCAATATTCAGCCTTCTTCTGATGTTGTGTGTAATTTGCATCACATTTTAATTCTACCCCTTTTTTTATTTTTGAAGGAAAGAGCTCTCAAATTCCCCAGTTTCTTCTGGAAAAAAACATGGAGCCCATTCTATGTACACAACCAAGGAGACTTGCAGTTGTTGCCATCGCTAAAGTAGTTGCTAAAGCTCGCAACTGTGAATTGGGAGGGGAGGTTGGATACCACATAGGGCATTCCAAGCTTTTATCACCAAGGTGGCTTTCTACACAATTTCTCTTGGTTTTAAGACATTCTTTTCTAGCAACTTTGAGCTATTCAAGTGATTTTCTGCGTCCATTATATCATTTCCTTTGTCCTGTTTCAAACACCATTTTTTACTACGTACTTTCCACTTCACAGAAAAAGTTTTGATTAGAATGATTAGCAAATGACCAGCTTCCGGGCTGCCTGTGTATGGAAAATGCAGAAATTCTGTTTCTCCTGTTCCTATATTTTGAGGTTCTGGAATTAGTCATTTAGGCATGCATTTCTATTTGTAGGGTACAAAATATTTTCTGCTAATTATAATCAATGAAATCAGATGAACTGCTGTTATTGATTCTCTTCTTGGGAAAAGGGTGTTAGCTAGAGGCTAGTACATATTTTGGATACAGTTCGCTACCTTGCAAAGAAATTAAAAAAAAAAATGTGCGAGGTGTATGCTTGGGTTCGTACCTGTTTCAGGTTTCAACATTATTTAAGTTTATTCTTCACATGACATGATCAAGTATTTGAATGCAAATAACTGATTTGTACTAGAGTTTGTTACCTAAAGATTCCCTCTTCCCATGTCTTTGCTTTACTACCACCTCAATAATCCCCCTTCCTTTTTAATTTCAAGGACTTTATGTTTTATGTTTTGGTATAATCTTTATTTTTCCAGATCAAAGATTGTCTTTAAAACAGCTGGAGTGGTGTTGGATGAAATGCGAGATAAAGGACCAAGTGCTCTCAAGTACAAGGTTATCATTCTTGATGAAGTGCATGAAAGATCGGTTGAGTCTGACCTTGTTCTTGTTTGTTTGAAACAGTTTCTACTAAAGAACAGAGATCTCAGGTGTGCCTTCTACTTCTGTGTATGATCTTACTATCCAATATGCCATTGTATTAATACTTTTTAAAGTTCAGGGTGGGTGAGTTTGAATTTTAAGGCTTTGTGAATTTCACTTCTACTTCTGTTATGCGAAATTTAGCATTTGTAATGTGCTATTGTGTCATATATAGGACATACCATATTTTGAGTCTCCGAATAGTGCTCCTCAAGATTTTGCTAAATTTTTGCCTTCTCAGGGTGATATTGATGTCTGCAACTGCTGATATATCAAGATACCGGGATTACTTTAAAGATCTTGGTAGGGGTGAAAGAGTTCAAGTGCTTGCGATTCCCAGTTCATGCCAGCAAGCCATTTTTCAACGGAGAGTCACATATCTTGAGCAGGCAATAACTCTTACTTGGTTTGTTTCTGTTCTTTTATTTAGAAAATAATTTGTATGGGTAATCCAACTCAAATTTCTTAGAGAGGGGCCACAATTTTGAATGATTTTAAATCACGTTCTTCAATTTCATATTTTATTTACTGACGCTTAGCAATTACATCAGTTGTGCAACATTGCTATTTAAAACATTTTTTGTGCCTAATTTCCTGTAATGTTGTAGGATATGGTATGAATATTTTGTTGCAATTTTAGTTGAAACACATGATAACCTAAGAGGCAGTGATGGAGCATTCTGACTGGTTATGTGATAGCATTTCTGATAATGTTGCTAATGATTTTTTTTTTTTTTGTGGACTAGGTATCTGAACTTGGAATCAGTTCGGAATATTGTTCAGGATATAGCCCTAGTATTGCTGCTGCTGATATGAACCATGAAGTGCATAAGCTTATTTATGATTTGGTTATACACATTCATGAACATGAACCAGACATTGAAAAGGGCATTTTGATTTTTCTTCCAACATACTTTGACTTGGAGCAGCAGTGGTTCCGTTTGTTGCCTCTTGGTTCATCTTTCAAGGTTCATATCCTACATCGAAGCATTGACATCGAACAAGCTCTCATGGCTATGAAAGTCTTGAAAACCCACCGTAGGGTATGCTCCTACCTCCTTACGATTGCATAGTTTCAATTTCATGTTAGGAAACAGGATTCGAACTTGTATTTTGACTAAAATGTTTTCAAGATAACATTAAGGCTAATGTCTTAATTTCTGGTTTGCCCTTGTCTTCCAAGAAATTTGCATTCTTCTGTGATGGCCTCTTATAACTTGTCTATTCAGTGATGATCCCCCTTTTTTTTTGGGTTAAGCATATTCAGTAGGGTCTTACGTACTAGGCTGCATACTGCAATAGAATGTTACAGATTCTGGAATTAAATATTAACTATTAAATCCTTGCCTTTTGCAAATAATTTTGAGATCTTTACTCGACCCTTTGGTCGAGGGTAGGTAATTCTGAATCTTACCAACATTGCGCATTTTCACTTGTATTTTGCTAGGTGATACTGGCAACAAATATTGCTGAATCATCTGTGACCATACCTCAAGTAGCCTATGTGATTGATACATGTCGATCTTTGCAAGTTTTCTGGGACAATTCCAGTAAGCAGGACTCAACTGAGATTGTTTGGATTTCTAAATCTCAGGTATTGAGAGCATATTACACATGGGTCCAAATTCTATGATTTCTTTCGCTTAATCATTAAAATTATCTTTTAGGCTGATCAACGTAAAGGGAGGACTGGTCGAACTTGTGATGGCCACATTTATCGATTGGTTACAAGATCATTTTTCAATAAGCTTGAGGAGTTTGAGTCGCCAACTATACTAAAGTTGTCACTGCGGCAACAAGTGCTTCTGACATGCTGTGCCGAATCAAGAGCTATAAATGATCCCAAATGTATGTCTATGATGTTCATATTTGATGCAAACTGTACACTCAACTTTTATGTCTAGTGATGGGGCAAGAATGTTTCAAATCACCCTCTGACTAAAGATACTCCAAGTTGGGTCTGATTGATTTGCTGTGTCTTTTTATAGTTATGCTTTTTAGTCTTTTATGAGTTATGACTATATTTGCATGATCAGCTTATTAAAAAATCCAGATGCATTAGTTGTTTTTGTAATTTAGTCAGGTTCTTAGAACAGTATTTGAACCTATTCTGGATTGCTGTAATTTCTGTGTTGACCTCTTATCCTTTGTCCTGGCTGCCTTATCAATCATAGACTTAAACATTGGGGTTCTATCAGTTTTCTTGTTATCTTGATTTTATTGTATGCATCTGAAATCTACATGTGTATATAAGTACGTGATGAAGGCAGTGTGTTAAAAATCTAGTCTGTGTGATCAATAGATATCAGCTTCCAATTTTTATGCTGGCCATAAAGATTAATTTGAACTTTTTTGCGTGACTTGTATGTACCTGGCCCAAAAAAAAGGATTATGCACAATCTAATTGTGAAATTATGATGCTAGTGTTATTGCAGAAGGCTTTGGATCCCCCAAATCCTGAGGTTATTGAAGATGCAATAAACTTGCTTGTTCAAATGGATGCATTAGTTCAATCTGCAAGAGGCCGGTATCAGCCTACATTTTATGGACGCTTGCTTGCAAGCTTGTCCTTGACATTTGATGCTTCTATACTAGTGCTAAAATTTGGAGATATTGGATTACTGCGTGAAGGCATTCTGCTTGGCATATTGATGGACACACTGCCTCTACCGATTCTTCGTCCATTTGGTCAGAAGCATCTGGTATGATAACATCCTTTATACTTTTGGCTGTTCCAAAAATTATGTACTTACGGTAAATCAGTTCTCCACCTCAGTTTACAGAGTACGCATACCATCACTTTGGTGGAACTTGCGACAGCAATTTGAAAATAGGTCAAAAAGAGGCGATTTTGTTGGGGAACTTTTATGCATATCAGTTTTGGCAACATGTATTCAAGGTAAAACAATATCTTTCTTCTCCCTGCTGTAGGAATACTCTTTTCACTGAGCAATGTGCTTTGCTTTAAAGGATTTTGTGATGTTTGATATTTGTTCTTTGCTCTGAAGGACAAGCATCGCCTTGAATACTTGACAGAAGTTTTAGAGGTAAAACAAACGGAAGATACAACATTATTTCTACCTCAGATTGAAGAGGAATGGTGCTGTTTCCATAATCTTGTCCGGTCGTCACTACATCATATCGCCGAGCGGTGTATGGGTTCATACACATTTTTAGCTACCTATGTGAAACCTCATTTCAAATTAGATTTGTTTTTGAAAGATTCATTTCAAATTAGATTTTGTTTTGCATTTCTTCTTTTTTCTCCTTCCTGGGTTATTCTTAAGTTTCTCTTCTTATTTTTTTTTCCAGATGAAGATATACTAAATTCAGTGCACCTGTTTCGGCCCAAATTTCTGGGTAGATGTGATGGCCTGCCAAGCTATTATGATCCTTGTGAGTTCTTGCACACATGCCTGCTAAGTTGTCAACCCAATGAGAAGATGGGTATTGTTGCTGAAGATGATGAGAACACTGAGCCATCTATTGAGACAATAAAATGCTTAGCTGTACCATTTGTGAATTCTGGTCATTTTGGAAAAATTGATGTGGCTGAAAAGTTTACCAAAATTATTACAGAGGTAAAATTACATTTCCCCTTCGATTGGTTATTATATTCTTGCTAATAATTTGGAATTTTTTCATGTTAAAAATAGATAAGATTCCAAAATTCTGAAAGCACATGGAATGATCAATATAATGACGTTAACAAAAGTGTGCCTATCACCTATGGGGAAACTCCTTTATGTGTATATTTTGCGAATGGATCTTGCAAGAATGGCGATCAGTGTGCTTTTTCTCATTCTCCTCAAGCAAAAAGTCCAGCATGCAAATTCTTTTTCACTCTACAGGTATTTTCACTTCTGGGCTTCAATTTTATATGAAATTATTTTAGGTCATTTACCCTTTCTGTTTACCAAAAACTTGTGCTAAGTGGAACATGTTTCATCGTGAAAATTTTCTTAAAAGTTACATAGGTTTTTGGCTATCATTTTATGGAGATAAAATATGCAGTTGCAGTGCTGCAGGGAGATAAAATTTATGCTAATTGAGATGGTATGTGTATTGATCCTGAACCTTTTGAAATAACACTTAGTTCATTTTGCATTGATATGGTTACTCAGAAGAACAATTAGGAGTCAGCTGTTGCAGAAGAGCCGCAAGTTCAACTGTCTATTTGGCACTGTTGTGTTTTGGGAATAAAGTTGTTCTTAGTGGGGACTAGTTTCTGGTTGCCTCTTAGTTTGATGTCTTTCTTTTTGTTTTTATCATTTATTATGCTTATGGAAGTGGATCTGCAGGGCTGTCGAAACGGAGAAACGTGCTTCTTCTCTCATAATCTAGATTCAACGTCATCATCAACAATCACAATGCCCTCTTCACCTGAAGATGATTTTGCAAGTTCTACTTCCCTTCTACAGTTATTCCCAACATCTTCTGATGGGTACATCCTTCTATTGGATGACACTGGATTACAGTTATGCTCTAAAGTTGCTCGCCACTTTGATCCATGCAAAATAATTACGACAACTTGTATGTCAGAAACCACAATCCATGACCCTTCATTGTCTGGTATGAGTATTTTATGGGGCATTCAAGACCCACACCAGACAATTGTTTCCAGAGCAAAGGAGAACCCCATTCCATGGAGTAAACTGAAATGCATATTATGGCTAGCTAACTTAGAAAGCTATGCTGAAGATTTGAACAGGCAAAAGGTTCTTGTCCAGAATTTTTTCAAGTCTTTGGCCCACAGAATGTTATCGGATGACTTGTATGATGTTCAACTTATCCTGACCATGAACAATATTAGGTTTGCACAACTACAGGTATAGTTTCCAGCAGAACATTCTTTTCGCATCACCGTCGGTATTGGGTGTTAGATTTCTTGCGTGCTCACATTTTGTTTGCCACATTGCACTGAACGACATAGTTTCCACATGTGTGTGCCCCTTGGTTATGCATTACTGATGTTTTTGCACATCTTTGTGGGGATGAATCAACCTGAAGGCATGTATTTAATTTTTCAGGTGGAGAAGTTGGGCAGAGAGAGCTTCTTTTTCCTGAGAAAATCCTTCCCATTTGATGAAGCAAGCTTTGGGCATTTTTCTGATATTGTTCCCACCAGGAAACCGATGCTGACATCAAAGCCAATCTGTTATGTTTTTGATGTTCATCCACCGGCTGAAATTCAGTTTGGCAATTATGCGGCCACCTATAGAAAGACCCTGCATGATATCCAAGGAATCGAGGAAATAACCTCTCTTGGTTCAGCATTAGATTTATATTGAACCACCCAAATCCCTCGTGCCCAGTGGTTTTTGAATTGGCAAATTAGTTTTTCGAGGGGAACGTATTCATGTTCTCTTTAAGTTATTTCGTGAAACACTGGATCCTAATGCAATTTGATTTTATATAATTTCTTATGCAGCTTTTTCAACAAAATCAACTCGTGTCGCCGAGCCGAGGATCATTTTGATAATTTGGATCATATGGGAGTGTTGTTCTCCTGGTACGGTGTCTTGTAGTTGAGACTGCAAAAGCTGTTGCAACTTATTATTGTTATTTAAGTGTATCCACGTTATCATAAGTAAGGTCATAACCAAACAAAACGAGCGGGCCAGAGTGAGACCTCATTGATTCATTTTTTCAGATTGCCGGGTGTTAGTGTTTGGCTCGCAAGGCTCTACCTCTGCCGAACTCTCTCTCTCTCCGTATCTTTTCCCCATTCCACATTCATCTACGTCCTATTCACTCTTTGCCTCCCTCATTGTACCTGCAAATTAAAGAATGTAAGATATTGAAACGACACCATTGATTTGGATCGAAGGAAAGCAAGAGAAAAGAAAGAAAGAGAATTGAACTTCTCTTAGTTTTCATTGTTTGGACAAAAATAAGCAAAGGGAAAATGAGAGAATGGAGAGGAAAATGAGAGAAATTTAAGCCAAATATATATTTCTCTTCAAATTGGTGAAAAAGGAGGAGAAATCTAAGACAAGATATGTAAATTATAAGAGAATCTCTTCAATTCCCTCCTTTGATAAATTAGGAAAACAAACATAGGAAAGGAAATCCTATTTCTCTTCCATTTTTTTCACCTCTTTTCTTCTCAATATTTTCTTTCCTTTCTCTTGTACAAGTAAGGATCCAAACAAAGTATTAGAGAAGAAACCCAAGACCCATCTTGGGTTTCCGACAATATCTTTCTCATGATGTCTAACAAAACCCTAGATTCCCGCCACTCAATCGACTCATGCACTCTCCATCTCAATACATGGAGACCGTTCCATCTCCAATCCCTAGACTCCGATCCTCCGAAACCCCATCGAACAACAGCAACCTCTACCAGTACCACTCTTCTTCACTCCCACTCTCTGACCAAGCGCCCATGCCTCTCCAATCGCACAACCTCCTTCTCCATCGACTTCATTGACATGTCAAAGCTCTCCCTTCTCGACGACGATAAGCCCCCCACCACCTACAAGAGACCCAGCTTCAGGCTCTTAGATCGCAAGCGCCGTCGCCGTCGAGGATCCCGCTCCGTTTCTGGCCGGAGCTCCGTTGGGGCCTCGGCTGCTCCCGGGACGTGTTCGGATTTCCCGGTGGCGATGGGGACGGACTCGAGTGGGGAGCTGTTTGGGAATGGGGATGCGAATTGGGCGTCGGATGTGAGTGAAGCCAAGAATTATAGGGAGAGAGAGGAGAGAGATTATATGGTCGGGTGTGGGCAGTTTGGTAATTTTGATCCTCAAGGGAACGAATCTGGTTACGGGAGTGAACCTGGGTATAGAGGAGATGCGGAGTTTGGGTATGGAGATGAGGTTGATGAAGAGGAGGATGATTCGAGATTATTGTTTTGGGGCAATCATTATGGAGGTTTAATTCTTTTCCCTTCCCTCTTTTGTTTTGGGCTCTAAAAAGTTGATGTTCTTCATATACAGCAGTCTAGATTTTGGATTGGAAGCAGCATCATTCTTTTGTTTTTGTTTTGTGAAATAATACTCTTGAAAGAAAACAAGATCTGCCTTCCTTATCTCTGTTGATTAGAAATCAATTTGGTTTTTGATATAGAAAAGTGATCATTTCAAAAGGATTGAGACAAATATCTTTGCGAATAAACTAATGGTACAGTATACCCATCCTAATCTCCCATAGTCTATTCATTTAGAATGCATACTGATGGCGTTATCCCATTTCCAGGAGCAGATACGGGTTCTAATGTGGATGGTGTCAGTGTTGTAGAGAAAAGCTTCTCTGATAAAAAAGCCCATTATATTCACAGATGCCGCCGCAAGAAGCATGATTGCAGAATGGTTGAATAAGTTGTAACATCTCAACATTATATTTTTCTCATTCACTTTGACGGGCATTTTCCAACTTTTTAACCTTGAGATTGTACAACTACTGCTGTTAATGTCTTTTGCTCTTGCGTATTATGGTGGTATTTTTGTTTGCACTCTTGTCTTGATGGACGGACCATACACAATATACACTGTTCTTACTACTGTTTCCACTTCTCTACTCTATTGTTGATTGGAGCTTCAAAAAACAAAGGTAGCAGGCAAAGTGACTTTCTTTACCAGAAACGACGTAGTTTCGCCAGTCGCTGTTTATTTATACAAGTGTTGCGCTGCATCGTGCGGCTTTGAGAGGAGGACAGATGATGAGAGGAGAAGCATTAAGCGCATACAGAGCGCTGATAAGAGCCACCCACAAATCCTTCTCCGGCGACGATTTGATGCTCAAGGCATCAGCCCGCGAGATTAGGAAGAAGTTCGAGGAGAACCGTCATGTGACCTCCGCCAGCGACATCCAAAGGCTGTTGGAAGAGGCACGTGAAGCCACCCATTTCATATCCACCATGGTCGTCCAAGCCAAACTTAATGAACGCGGAGGCTACGGTAATTTGACATTCGCCTATCAACCCCTTCTCTTTTCTGCTTGTTTTTGTGCTCGCGTCTAGCTACCGACGATTCGCACCCCACATGTTTGTTAAGATGCACTCGTTGGGCACTTCGTAATGGCACTTTGTAGGCGTGTCGATTCAGATTGATAGTATCATTAATGTTCCTTAAACCTGTTTAAATAGAAATTTCTGATAATTAGGCTCTAGAATTGTTACCTTTTAGTTGATAATTCATGGGGATAACGATGGTCTCTAATATTTCCTATAAGCATTTATGTGTGATTAGCCAAATTTCTGTCATGCAAACTTAATCGTGAATGCTGATACTGACTGGCGCAGAGGTTAAGCCCGGTAAAGAACATGCTGGAGCAACATTTGAGATACCATCTGAAGAGATTCTTCGAAAATCTCCCTAAATGAGAGGAACTCTGGAGTTATGCAATGAAGAATTGATTCTCGTAACAGCTTGTGAGATGGATTATGAACATATTTCAAATTCTATTGCCAGTGCTTTGCACAAGATTTTCTTTGTTACTGTTAACTGTAGCAGTCTTGTTGACAACTATAGAGCAGCCTAATTGTTTCTTTTCGCAAAACTACTAGTTTAGTTCTGTTTGATGTGTTAAAAACGTTCAAGAAAGTAATTTGTTCTCTCAAAAACTTTGATACCGGCAAATATTGAATATTGATACATTTTCTCCCTTTTAAGCATGGAACAACGAAGACAGCATGGTTCTATCAATATAACATGCTCCCAGGATGAAACAAGTAGGTGATTTTCAATATTATGAATCAATAGTGGTTCCAGCATGACTGGAACAAAATCTGTTGTGTTGAAGGATGGTTACAACATGACTGGAACTTTGAGAAAGCTTCTCTTTACAAGATGCTACAGCTCCTTTTATCTGGCAATATTTAACTTCTGTCTGCATATTTCCTTTATTACTCTTTGGTAAAGTGTCATCATCAAGAAAATGTATGTCTAATAAAGTGTTGTCTCAGCGCGTAAGGCTTTTCGCTTTACGAGAGTTTAAGAAGGTGATCAATTATTTGAAGTCTTCTCGATTTTATGACTTGAATATATGATCTTTCAATAATAAAAGAGTAACTTTAATGGTTGCTCCAACTCATCTTTTTTTTTTTTTAATGTTTTAATACTAAGGGTTAAATCATCGTTGATACTGTCTTTCTCGTTGCCATGTTCCTCTCGATTTTCCTCCTCTTCGTTGTCATTCTCATTATCTTCTGCTGTATCTTCTGTACTGTCCTGTGCAAACAGTCAATGAAACCCCAAAAGTCCATAAAAATGAAATGCGGTCATAATTTAATGATAACTCTCTAAGACAATTTTGATTGGTTTTATTTGTGCGTGTCCAAAAAGTAAACGTTTGTATAAGCAATAGCATAAACTTGCTACATGCGCTGAAGATGACGTTGCCTATAACTAATTAAGCCTACCACGAGTTTATTCAAACTTGATCAATATATTGATGACGAGCTTAACCTTGACCCACAAGTTGAACCTAGTGATTTAAATCTACCTATCGCCTTCAAAAAAGGTGCTAGAACCTTCACACAACACCCATTATATATGCTTATGACATATCAAAACCTATTCAGAAAAACAACAAACCTTTCTTTAAAATCTTCTTATCATTCCCATTCCAAAAAAATATGGCCGAAGCATAGGAGATGAGAAATGCCATGAAAAGTGAGATGGATGCACCCAAAAAAAAAAAACTTAAGAGTTGGCGGAACTGCCCGAGGATTAAAAAATTGGTTAGATGCATGTGTGTATTCACAGTAAGTATATATATGATAGAACTCTTGAAAAATATAAGGTCAAGTTGGTTGCTAAAGGTTTCATACTCAAACTTACGAGATAGATTACCCAGAAACAATTGCACCAGTAGCAGAAATGAATATTGTCATGATTTTATTGTCACTAGCTACCAACTTTGGCTAGAAGCTACAACGTTATGTGGTTAAAAACACCTTCTTTCATGGAGAATTGGAAGAACAAATATACATGAAAGTTCCACTTGCCTTTGAATCTCAAATGGAATGGTGTGCAAATTAAAAAAGACCCTAATACGAAAACCCCAAGAAAACAAGGTTCTTGAAACCTCCTAATCCTATTGAATCAAAACCCTAATCTTTCTATTATAAGAACATGCTAGATCAAACCCCAAATCATAAGTTTGAGACCCAATCCCAAAGAAGTCAGAAATCAATTTACGTTGCAAGTACTTACTTATTGATGCAAATCAATTTCTTGAAGTAACCATGAAGACAATCACGCCTCACTTGAAGAACTCAATTCTGAAATTTTATTGATTATTCAAATCTAGGGTTTCAAAGATATAATAAGGTATAAATACCTTGACCAAGTCCTAATCCTAATAGGAATGAGTCTACAAGCCCATTTAATGAAAACTAGGCTAATCTTAACAAATCTAGGAGCATCTAGCCCATTAAACATAATCCGATCCAAGTCCTTTTAGGAATGGGCCAACACATTAAAATAAATAAGTCTCAAAATAACCCATACAAACAAAGCACATGCTACTAATTAAAAGAACAACCCATAAATAAGTCCTTGGCCCTAAAATAAGAGATAATAAATAATAAGCCCAAATTATCGAATGCTAGCCTCTTCCAACGCCTCCTCTAATAAAGTCACAAGCTTGGGTGTGCCTTGGTGTTCCTCTATAGATGTTTCAGCCTCCTCATGTACTTCACTTATGATTTGGGCTTGAAAAAAAGCTTGCATTGCTTGTTTAAGCCTTGACGCTTGTTGCGTTGTAATTGGACCGCTTGACATGTGTAGCTTGTCAGGTTAATGTGTAAGGCATGGAACTCCATTGCGAAGGCTAGTTGTATCACTGGTGATTGGGTTTGGGTGAATTTCACAAAAGAGAGATTTCCTACGCAAAGGGAATCCAAGTTAGATCCTAGAGGAAATGGACCTTTCCAAGTCCTTGAAAAGATTAATGATAATGCCTACAAGATTGATTTGCTAAGTGAGGATCAAGTATCTGCTATATTTAATGTTGCTCATCTCTCTCCATTTGATAATGTAGGGGCTGATTCGAGATTGAATCCTTTTGAAGAGGGTACTAATGATACGAGAAGCCATGGGAGCAATGGAGATCAAGGTGCCACACGCCAAGACAAGCTTACTTTGCCAAGCGAACCTATTACAAGGCAACGTGTAGTAATGATACAACTCACCAAGGCAATGGAGACTTGAGGATGCCAATGGGTCCAATTATAAGGTCATGCTCCAACAAGCTCAAAACACAATTTCAGATTTATGTACAAGCTTTTATTTCACAAGAACTTCAAGAAGTTTTGTTGATCAAGCTTGGGGAAGAG
>JANIIA010000004.1:14208087-14239669 GCA_027478495.1 Erythroxylum alaternifolium | reverse complement strand
ATTCAATGTAATGGAAGCAAAGAAAGGCACAAACAAGAAAGTAAACTAAGAATCAAAGAAAGACACTCAATATATTGTAAAACTCAACAAAATCCAAAAGCTCAAAAAACAAATTTCAAATCTACCCAAGGTTTAAAAAAGGCAACTCAAAGTATTTTTCAATGGTTTTTTTCCTCTTTTTTTGCTACGGTTCACTTTTTTTTGGTAATGATAACCCTTTTTTTACTGCTTTTTTTCCAATATTGTTTAATTTTTGGGCACTGTGTCACGGGTACTGTACAGATACTGTTCAAGGTACGGTACTATTAACGAGTACGGTACGATACTATTCACAGATACGGTACAGTATGGTTATTGTTCACAGGTACGGCACGGTTATTATTCACGGATACGATACGTTACGGTTACTGTTCACCGGTACGGACGGGCACTGTTCACACACTCTTTTTTTAATAATTAAATAAGAAAAACACAATAAAAATACGTATGAGTTCAATAGAATTAAGTCAAAGCTCTGATACCAGGATGATACAGAAACACCACGAAAATAAGGTTCTTGAAACCTCCTAATCCTATTGAATCAAAAACCTGATCTTTCTATTATAAGAACATGCTAGATCAAACACCAAATCATCAGTTTGAGACCCAGTCTCAAAGAAGTCAGAAATTAATTTACGTTACAAGTACTTATTTATTGATGCAAATCAATTTATTGAAGAACCATGAAGACAATCACGCCTCACTTGAAGAACTCAATTTCGAAATTTTATTGATTATTCAAATCTAGGGTTTCAAAGATATAATAAGGTATAAATATCTTGACCAAGTCCTAACCCTAATAGGAATGAGTTTACAAGCCCATTTAATGAAAACTAGGCTAATCCTAACAAATCTAGGAGCATCTAGCCCATTGAACATAATCGGATATAAGTCCTTTTAAGAATGGGCTAACACATTAAAATAAATAAGTCTTAAAATAACCCAGATAAATAAAGCACATGCTACTAACTAAAAGAACAACCCATAAATAAATCCTTGGGCCTAAAATAAGAGATAATAAATAATAAGCCCAAATTATCGAAAATGGGCATAAATGGCTAAGTGCTAGCCTCTTCTAATGCCTCCTTTAATAAAGTCACAAGCTTGGGTCTGCCTTGGTGTTCCTCTGTAGATGTTTCGGCCTCCTCATGTACTTGACTTGTAATTTGGGCTTGAAAAAAGCTTGCATTGCTTGTTTAAGCCTTGAAGTTTGTTGCGTTGTAATTGGACCGCTTGACATGTGTAGCTTGTCAGGTTGATGTGTAAGGCATGGAACTCCATTGCAAAGGCTGGTTGTATCAGACCCTTTATGAACTAAAACAATCACCAAGAGCATGGTTTGGAAGATTTATGAAGTATAAGCAAAGCCATATAGAGCATACCCTATTTATCAAACACTTAAAGACACAAGGAATAACAATGTTATTGGTTTATGTGGATGACATAATAGTCACTTAAAATGATGAAGAAGAGATGTTACTGTTGAAGAAAAAATATTATAAGAATTTGATATTAAAAAGCTAGGAAAGTTGAAATGTTTTTTAGAAATTGAGGTTACACATTTAAGCCAAGGAATATTCATTTCACAACAAAAATATATGTTGATTTGTTAAAAGAGACAAGAAGGTTAAGATTCAAGCCAATGACTACTTCGATTAAGTCCAATCCTAGGTTAAATGATGCACTATAGGATCAAGCAGTGGACAAAGGAGCCTATCAAAGGTTGATTGGAAAATTAATATACTTAACACATGCATGAATAGACATCGCCCTTTTAGTAAGTGTGGTAAACCAATTTATGCAAAACCCTAAAGAAGTACACCTCAAGGTTGTATACAGAATTTTACAGTATCTAAAAGGTAGTATGGGAAGAATTTTATTTAAAAGAGGAGAAAATATTACAATACAAGCCTACACAAATGCAAATTAAGTTCCTTAGTGGCTAAAGATCAACTTTAGAATATTGTATTTTTATGAGAGGAAATATTGTTTTATAGAATAGTAAAAAAACATAATGTTGTGTCAAGATCATAATTTAGATCTATGGCATTAGGGGTTTGCAAGTCGTTTCAGTTAAAAATAGTTCTTAATGACTTAAAAATTATATAGGAAGGTCTAATGAAATTATACTATGATAAACAACCCTATTCAACATGATCAAACTAAACATATGGAAGTTAACAGACATTTTACAAAAGAAAAATTGAATAGTGGCTTGGTATTCATCCTTTTCATCTCATCAAAGGAGCAAATAATTTATGTTTTAATAAAAGGATTGCCTTGTACAACCTTTGAAGACTTTATTAGTAAGTTGGAATGAAACACATTCATTCACCACCTTGAGGGGGAATAATGGTCTTTGTGCACTTTTAATAAGAAATAATTATTAAATAGTTATTTGATTAATTGATTGTGTATTTATGTATATCTTCGCATAATTGTGTATATCCCCTAATTTCTGGGACATATTCTAAGGATGCTTTCGCATATATATTTCCTTGTAATTTATTCAAGAAATATTGAATACAATTATTCAGCTTTTTAATAGTTTATAATCTTAAAGGTAGTTTGGAATTAAAATTAGGTGTTTAATATCATAGTACCTGCACATTATTAATATTGGAATTTTTGTAATTTTGTATTTTATATTTAACCGAGGCAATCTCAATCATCTTCCAAAAAGTCTAAAACTTCATTAATTCCAATTGATTTTTATACATCAGCTAGCTATTTATAGATCCAATCTTTAAAATAAATTGCATACTACTTATATGTATAACAGAAAACTACTAAGCTAAACAACTTTTTACTAACTATAACTAATATAAAAATACATGAATAACTCAACTCCAACTCCTTGCACTTCACTTCTTCTAAGCTTCAGCTCCCAACACCTATCTATCTTTTTCTAACTTCTTCTAGAATCATTTAGTAATTATTGCCTTATACATTCTTCATCCCCCTCAAGTTATAGCTTGGTGCCAATCACATAACCTTAACTTGAATAATACAAAATGTAATGGTGTACTATTAATGAGAATTAGTAAAAAGCTCAACTAATTGATTTTTGGAAGAAAAATACTAAGGATGAATGAAACTAACCTTAATATATAATTGTTTAGTCTTTTAATGAAACACTGGATTAGATGTAATATATAATTTTGTTGATTATCACAATAGAGAGGTATAGGAAAGGAAATTGGAATTTTCAAATCTTGTAAATAGGTAAGCCACTAAAACTCATAAAATGTGACTCCTATGCTCATATATTTAGCTTCAACAAATGATTTTGAGACTGCAGTTATTTCTTAGTTTTTTAAGAAAACTAAAGTGGAACTCAGAAAAAATACAATAGTCTGTAAGGGACCTTCTTGTAAATGGACAAGCTGCCTAATGTGTATCATAATAAGCAGTAAGAGTGAATGAGGATGAAACAAGGAAGAAAAATCTATTTGAAAGACAACCTTTAAGGTATTTAAGCACATGGATAACTACTTTCTAAAGATGTTTAATAGGGGAATGAACAAATTGACTTAACTATTGTCCAAGTTTGTAATGTTATCTTTAATGAATTCCAAGTCCTCCAACTAATCTTATATATTTATCTAGTTCTTAAAGTGGAGGAGCATCATCAAAATTGAAAATTTGAATTTTAGGAAGAGAATTTAATTGAGCTTTTGTGTATGTGAGTCCCACATCTGTTAGAAAATCTAGTGCATATTTTCTCTAACTAATTTACATTTTTTAAGTTGATCTAACTAGTTCCAAATCCATAAAATATTTAGTTGGTCCTAAATTTTTATGGTGAATCCTCGATGAACTTCTTTGTAGCAATAATATCATGTTTTGATGCTTATATAGCAAAACAGAATTTATATAGATAATCAATGCCAAGAAATTATGATCATTTCCTTTGACAAACAAATAATTTTCATAAGCTGAAGGGTTAAATCCATATTAGTGACATTAATAAGTAAATTCCTAGTTCCATTATATAAATTAAAGCTTGTTTGAAACAATAGAATGATCTCTTCAATTTACAAACTTGCCAAGTGTTGCTTTATTATAACCTTATGGGAGCATCATATAAACTTCTTCGTTTAAATAACCATGTAGCAAAGAACTGTTTGTATCTAATTGATGAAATGTCCTAGCTTGGCTATTGTACTGGCTAAGAAAGTTCTAACAGTCACCATTTTGGCTACGGATGACAACTATCATGATAATCTTCTCCTTCAACTTGATTATAGTCTTTTGCCACTAATCTTGCCTTATATTTGTCCACAGTGACATCATATTTATGCTTGAATTTATACACCCATATACATTATATGGATTTCTTTCCAAGAGGCAATTCAATTAACTCTCATGTCTAATTCTCTTCTAAAGCCAGTATTGAAGTGTGTGCGTGTATATATATATATATATATTCCTTTTTGATAATATGTCAAGTATTAAAGAACTAAATTCACACAAACACACACACACATATTGAGTGATGCAATGTATGGGTAAATCTATGTTGTTTGGGGTGATGATTGATGTTTTCTCACAATAGAAGTTGAAGGTTATATTGATTTTACATTATTTGAGACAAAATCTTGTATGAATTGGGGTTAGTTTAGTTGTATAGCTTTTTCTAGTCGAATTTATTTCTAGGTTAGGTATTTAACTTGGAATGTCAAAGTTAATAGGTTTTTATAATTAAGGGGTTTTTATATAACTAATTTTATGTGGTAGAGACTTAGGTGGAATAGTATCATCAAGGTTTTAGTCAGGTTGAGGAATTTCAATAGAATTTAGTTACAGTATAATTGTATCTGAAAAGCTCAAAAGTAAAAAGGAGTAAATTGATCACTTTTTGTAATTGTTTGATAAGAAAAATATGTTCATAGAATATAACATCTCTAGAAGCAACTATCTTTTTAGATTCTACATCATACAATTTATATGTCTTCTATCCAACAGAGTAGCCAACAAATATAGCTTCAAAAGCTTTAGGTTCAAATTTGTCCTTATAAGGAATAATAATTGAAAAAAAACAACTAAAGTTTCTAAGAGAAAGAACATAAAGATAGCTTATTAATGAGGTATGTAGTTATAAGAATGGCTTCACCACAGAATTTAATAGATAAATTTTATCATAACTCAAGCAACCTGTAATGTCTATGCTTCTCTTCATAACACATATTTTGGGGAGTACATACACAAATTCTCTAATAAATAATACCAAGATTCGACAACAAGTTATGACAAGAAGTATTAGTGACTTATGTTCTATTTTATATTTTAATGACCTTAACAGATATATGGAATTTATTTTTTTTCAATTTAAAGAAGTTATTGATGGTTTTAAGTAGTTTGTTGTTTACATTTGAGAAGAAAATTCCATACAATTTCATTAAAGTTATTTGCTATAGTCAAAACATAATGACCTTCATTAATTAAAGCATATGTATAAGGTCCTTATAAATCAACAAACCAACTGTACTTGAACAAATGACATATATTATATGGAGAATCAGTTTCAGTAATGTAATCCTTTATTATACTCAAATGTTTACATTTATAAAGGGACAATCAGTCATTGGTGATAAGGATTGGTGGTATTTACAAAGTTGACATAGAGGTTTGTATACAATTTGAAGGTATATTATTTAATAGTTTTTGGGAGATAAGAACTTAAATCAATAATATATAAACTTCCTACCACTTTTGCTACTACAAGCACTTGTTCAATTATTAGGTCTTGTATTATGCAAAAAAATATGATAGAAATCAAATTTTATAAGCAGCAATGGTAAGCTTATTAACAAATAGCATATTAACCTTAAAAAAAGGTATATGTAGGGAATTAGTTAGGGATAATTGATTACTCAATTGAAGATCATCTATGTGATGAATAAGCTTTGCAGATTGATAGTGGTAGATTGCATAATGTTTTAGTGGATAGTATAGGATGTGTTTAGTTGTTAAGTTGAATGATCAGTGCATATTTAGGTTAGGATTATGTTATTTAGTTAGATATTTGTGTTTCAAGTGTCTTATATGCTAGAGCATGCTATTGAGCTTAAATTTTATATATTTGAGGTGTCTTGATGTGTTTGTTAGTATTTGAGATTAGATATTGAAGAATGAAGAAGATTTGGAAGAAGCAAGATGAAAGATCCAGGCCTATGATTGTGACAAAAGCAAAATTGATAAGCCACGGTTGTGACCTTCGCGATAGCAGACGCGAATTAACTTAAAAAATCTATTTCAAACTTTTTGGGCCAGGGTAAAACCTAGATTTTACCCTAAATAGATAAACTACAGAGAGGGCAAAGAACCCTAAATTTTCGTGTCTCCATTTGCCACTTGAGAGAGAACACAAGGAAGAGAGAAGAATGAAAGAAGGGGACAGAAGCATCTGCATCTGTTGTCCAACCACTCCATCTTAGCCATTTTAAGTTCTTTCCTACTTTCTCTTGTTTATTTACTTCATCTTGATGTATTACTTGGGTTTGAGAATGTTGAACATGTTGTTAATGATGTTCTAAACTCCTTTAGGTATTTGTTATTGAATCAATGTTAATTTGATTTCTTTTGGTGTTAATACATTAGGTATTGTGATTATTTTTTATATTTGCATGCTTTGCTAACAAATCGAGAGAGTGAACCAATAGAAAAACAATTAAATTAGGTAATAAGAGTTAAAAATCAAATAGATCATGCAAATAATGAAATCAGTAATTTATACGAAGAGAGACCTCATGTGAGGAACCGATAGTCTATTAGAGGGATTAAGATCTAATTGGATGTGTGGGCTTTTTGTTAATTAAAAGATTGCAAATTTCATAATTCAATTAGAGTGTATGATTTAGGTTTAATGATTGTAACTCGACAGAGAATAATCCACCCTTCGAAAGTCTAGAATTGATATCGAGTTAACTCAAAGGTAATCATGTTAGCATTTGACGATAGGATAAATCCCCCTTCTCATAATTCTTTATTCTTGTCTTGTTGTGATATCTCAATTGTTAAGTGGTTGTGCTCTATTTTGATTTACTTTTGATAATTTTGTAATTTTATTTTCATTCAACTCTTGCTTGATAGTTTAATTTTTTATTTATCTTTATTTTCATTTAAATCACGTTTTTACAACCTTAGACAAAGTTAGGATTCAATTAGGTCACTAATTCCTTGTGGGATCGACATCTCAATTATTACGCTTATGATTCATGCAATTATGGTATTTTCAGGGCTATAAATAGTAAAGCTTACCATTCCAATAAGTTTTTGATGCTGCTTTCGGAGAATTAGTTAGAATTAGTTGAATTCTTTTAATTTAAGAAATTTTCGCCTCCCTTGTGTCTGTGCAATTGCACAAACACAAGATTCACTCAGAGTTTAAGCAGGATCATCGAAACTCTAACACTTGACAACACCCAATTGGAAGGAGCAATCTGAAGAATACGATGCCAAAAAGAAGAAATTAAAGAAACAATTGAAGAAGAATACAATCAAAGAGACCAATAGTCAACTTTGATGGATTTAGATCGAGATTTAATGTTACAAACCAATGCATCACTCGACCACTGGTGTAAGCAACCTTATTCGATATTAAGCCAGCTTTACTGAACATGTTGCAAACCAATGTATCATATTATGAGTTAACTAATGAGGATCCTAAAGCTCATTTAGTGAATTTTTTTGGAAATATGTGATGCTTTCTGATATCAAGGGATGTTGGAAGGCACTGTTAGGATGAGGCTCTTTCCTTTCACATTATGGGATCGAGCTAAGGTATGGTATCATTCTTTAAAACCTAAAAGGGTCACAACTTGGGAGCAGTTAGTGCGTGCATTTTTAGATAGGTACTTCCCCTTCACAAAGATGACAAGGTTAATAAAGGACTTTGTGAATTTCCAAGAAAACAACAGGAAGTCACTATACAAAGTGTGGGAGTGTCATAAGGACTTGCAAAGGAGATGTCCTCACTACAATCTACTAAAGGAATTTCTTTTGCAAACATTCTATTATGGAGTCAATCCACCCACAAGAGGCACTATAGATGCACCTTCTAGAGGATTTCCTATGCGGAAGATAGTTGAGGAAGTGAAAGAATCATTGGAAGAGATGGCAAGTAACAATTATTTTTGGTCGTCAGACAAAAGTAGACAGAAATCAGCTTTCTTAGAACATAACAAAGTCATTGTTGTCGATTTAATAATAGCAATGCAAGTTGAGATTGACAATTTGACAAGACAACTTAACAGCATATAAGCCTCTTCATCAGCTCTCATCAAAGCAATTCAATATAGATGTGAATTATGCGGGAAAAATAACCATTTTATCGCTGATTGTTTTTCAATAAAAAATAAAAAGATGGAGCAATTCAACTACACGGACACACAATTTGGTCAAGAATGAGGAAACAACACTTATTCTAACAATTACTATCCTGAGTGGAAAAACCACCCAAATTTTTCTTGGTCAAACAATACAGCAGGTTAATTCTGACCTTAAAAGCCACCTGAATTCCAACAGGAAAAACCCATTTCTACAGACTCTAAGTTGGCAAAATATTAAACAAGCTTATGAACATGGATGAAGCTTATAAGAGACTTGATAAATTTAAGCAAGTAACTAGAAACCATGATTCTTCAATTCAAACATTAGAGTTTCAAATGAGTCAATTGGCGAATGCATTGTCTACAAGAAGTGTGGGGAATCTCCCAAAGCAATAATGAAGCAAACTCAAGGAAGCAACTCAAAGCAATCACACTTAGAAGTAGGGAGGAATTTAAGCAATCAACAAAGATACAAGCTGCACCCCACCAAGTAGAAAAGAAGAAATACGTAGACATGAGTGAGTATCCTCCTTACGTTGCCCCTCCACTATATCCACCCGAGATCCCATACCCTCATCGATTACAAAAGAACAAGCTGGATTCACAATTTGCAAAGTTCGTGGAGAAATTAAAGACTTTGCAAATTAATCTATTTGTTGTTGACGCATTTGAACATATGCCCAAATATGCCAAATTCGTGAAGGACGTGTTAACAAAGAAGCAGACTTGGGAAGAGAATCAAACGGTAGCACTAAACGAAAGCTATAACTCTATTATCACCAGTCATGTGCCTTCTAAGCTGAAGGATTTTGGAAGCTTCACAAAACCCTATGTGGTTTGTGAGTTAGAATTCGCAAAATGTTTATGCGACTTAGGCAAAAATGAAAACCTTATGCTTTTGTTAACCTTCAGAAAATTGGAGCTCTGCGATGTGAAACCAACTTTGATGCTTATTCAGTTGGCAGATCGATCCATAAAGAAACCATTTGGCATAGTGGAAGATATTATGGTAAAGGCAGACAAGTTCATTATTCCTATAAATTTCTTCACATTAGATTTCAAAGAGGATAAGGACTATCCATTAATTCTTGAAAGACCATTCATGAGCACTGGAAAAGCACTGATAGATGTTTATGAAGGCAAAGTGCTCCTTCAGATTGGTAATGAGCATATGGAGTTCGTTATGAACAAAGACTTGAACATTTCAAAAGAAAATAACTCTTGTATGAAAGTAGATATAATGGATGATTATATCAAAGCGTAAGAGAAGAGCTGCTTTGCAGAAGTAAGCTATGAAGAACAGGTGACAATGGATGTAGAGTTTGAGGAATATTATTTAGGTTCATGCTTTAGAAGCTGAAGCAAAAGAGTGGATGATGATGATTGCAGAAGAATATGAGTAATTCACCATCTTACAATATAAACTATTTAATTCGACTGAAAATTCATAGGATTTCATTATTCCCTATTTTATTTACAATTTGTTAGTAAAAAGGACATTACTGAACTTAATTAATTTTCTCAATTTTATCAATGTTGTTCTTTTGATTATCTTCCAATATGCAGCTTATTTACAAGCTATGAAGCTGAAATTAAATAATACGGATGGAAGCAAGCCACTTATAATTGATCCCGGTTGAGTTTCAAAGGATATAAGGTCAAGCTACTGACTATAACTTAGCACGTTTGGTGGTTAGATTGAAATTGTTGCATAGTTAGATTTGTTTTACATTTTAAAAATATGTTTTTAGTGATTTGGAATGGTTTAGATTGCTAGCTCTCTTATTCCTTTTAAAGCAATTATAAGATAGGGCAACAATCTTGGGTACCAAGTGCATTTGGTCTCCAACACCATCGTCATCACCACCTCAATCACCATGATAGGTTCTTATGCTCTAACCCTTATCTTTTTATTTTTGTCTTTATTTTGTTCTTATGTTTTTGTATTATTTTATTTTGATTCGTACCTTATATGTTCTTTGTCCTTCTCACATTGAGGACAATGTGTTATCCAAGTGTGGGGAGGGTTACGTTATATGCATTATATTTTTTATTTTGAGTATGAATTTTGCATATTATTTGTTAGTTTTGTTTAGGTTTGCATGATGTGATTCGTGTGAATATTTCACTGGTTAGGACTTAACATAATCAATTTAGCTTTGAAAATAGTCTTTTAAGTTGTGAAGATTTATTAGCTTGTGAAATTAGTGTTCTTGGTTGTTTCGGCTAAATATGCATGTTAATTAGGATATGATATTGGTTCATTGTTGTCAAGCAAGTCAATTTATCCTATTGTTTCTTCATCTTCGTAAAGTACTTAACTTGAAACATATTGCTTTAAGATATTAAACTTATCTCACTTTGAATCTGACATAAAAATGGTCCATTATGTTCCCTATACCTCTATTTCAATTCCTTCCATAAATCTTTAGTAGAAGTTGTATATAGAATGCCTTTAACAATATCTTTTGAAATTGAATTCGGAATCCAAAAGGTTACCATGCAATCTACTTTGCACTAATACTCAAACTTTGGTGAGATATCCTGCGACTTCTCACACCTTCCTTATACATGGAGCTTCGACTTTGCTCCCAATGTTATCTTTATGGCTCTATTCCATAATAAATAGTTGCTTCCATTCAACTGAATAATGATCAGGATTATTCCATGATGATCACATCTTCAGAGTTGTAATGGATTCCCATCACCATTTGCTTCCTTTTTTTTTCTCAATTATATTATGCAATCCTCTTAAATCTTTCATAATTGGCAAAAAAAATCAATCTTTGCTTCACTTTTAGAAAAGAAAATTAAAAGAATCAAGTAAAAACAAGAAGAATTTTTCGTAGGATCTCTTCACTCTGATACCATAAAGAAAGTATTTAAAAGTGCATTAATTCTAAATGACTTTTATACATTAACTAGTTGTTTATAGATCCAACTCTAAAACAAGTGACATATTATTTATATGTATATCAGAAAACTACTAAGTTTAATAATTTGTAATTAACTATAACTGACATAAAAGCACATGATATAACTATTCTTCTAACTTTTTCTAGCTGCATCTAGTAGTTGCTGCTTTATTTATTCTTTAAATCCAATCCAATCTCTAGCCCAATATATAGCCATCAGTACTTTAAAATTGGGTTTGAACCCTAAAATTATAAACTATAATCCTAAGCACGCCCATTAAATTTCCTTACCTCTGATAATAAGCCCAAAAAAAAAGCAAACTAAGAGAGCCATTATCAATGGTAGGTTAAATCTTAAGAATTTTGTGGAGTTTCTATTTAAAGATGTTACTTGAGATGTTGATTGACTTGAAAGTAATGGAAAAGTGAACTTTGTATCCTATCATTGTAGCAATAAAAAATATTTTTTATAGACTTAAAAATAACAATAGGGCATAGAAATGAGAATCAAAGAGCTAATAATGTGTGAGAAATTATCTTTATTATCATGGATCAAAATAAAAATATTTGCTCAAAATAAATCAATAAATTCATTAGTGATATATTTTATGTAAAAAGATTAAAATCTGAATCTTAGAAATTCTTTTATAAAAATCGCTTTAACTATTTTACACCTGGATTAAAGGAGGATAAATATCGTGAGCTTAAACATGAAATGATACGTCCCAATTTGAAAACAAAAAAGATCAAACCAAATAAAAAAGTAGGAAAATTCAGGTAGGCTTGCATTAAATTTAATAGTTGAAAACAGACCAAAGCAGGCATGGAATCTAAGGTAGTATAGCAAAATTGGTAGAATCAGGTGACTTATTCCAACCAGAAACTCAATCCACATATTTATTAGATTCATGTGGACATGTGAATTCAGTATCCTTTTTGACAGAAACAGAGAACCATGTGAACCCCATCTTTTCAAAGCAACTATGCTATGCTAACCCTGAATGTTAAGTTTGGTCACCTGACACAGAAAACCATTAAAACTTTTCATGTATAGCCCATTCATCAGTCAACATTCCGTCCTCCTAACATTTATACGAGCTTTCCTGACTTGTGCTGCATTCCTGAATCCTGTACTGTTCAACAGTGGTTATTAATAATTCGTTTCGTGTCCAGTGAGAATTTGGATGATAATGTGAAGCCAAGTAAAGATAATAGTCTAGTTCGATTAGCATTTCTCTTCCTAGTATGAATCCCTCATGCTTTCACTTTAACGGGGAAAGTTTCGATGGTCTTATCTGATTTCCTATGCGTAGCAAAATTTCCCATATAAAGCCTAAATGTTCATTACACCAATCTTATCTTCCAAAAATCCCAGATTCATGAGAAACTCACCTGTTCACGTGTTTTTCACCATTCGATAACCTAAACATTCAGCTCGCAACTTCCCCTCTCAAGATCTTTATTGCTCTTCACCAGCCACTTGCTTTTCCACCAAAAAGACCTCTTATTAATTAAACCATTCCCTTTAAAGCATACCTCAAAATTGACAAAGAAAAGCAGCTCACTTCCTCTAACTCCCGCAATCTTTGATGTACAAAATCTATCCGTAAGTAATCCTTCTGAAACCAAACACAGTGCAGGTTAGTACAATGGAAGCTGTCGGCATTTTCTCTGTTTTGTTCTTCCTTTCCTGCCTACCAGATGCTACTTACAGTGCCTCCGACAACAGAGAAACTTACGTTCGAGAAGCTTGCAGCGTAACTAGGTATCAGGATCTCTGCGTCCACTCACTCTCGTCATTTTCACAAACCGCTAAAAGAAGCCCCAGCAAGTGGGCTCGGGCTGGGGTCTCGGTCACACTCGGCGTGGTCAAGAACACCAGTCAGTACCTGTACAAGTTGCAGACGCACAAAGTAATGAAAGGCAGAGACAAGCTGGCTCTTTCAGATTGTGTCGAGCAATTCCAAGGCGCCATAGATGACCTTCATAAATCCCTTGGCGTGCTCAGAAACTTGGACCCTTCAAAGTTCGCCGATCAAATTGAGGATGTAAATACGTGGTTAAGCGCTGTACTTACCTACCAAGATACTTGCTTGGATGGCTTCCAGAGTCGAAGGAGCAGACAGCTGAAAATCCTACGAAATCGGGTTCTTAGAGCCACTTATTTCTCGAGCAATGCACTGGCTCTTGTGAACAAGCTCGCTTCCACTGGGTTGAAAAGGGTTTCCGGTCCATAACTGCGACAAGAAGGAGGAGGAAATTTCCGTCATGGAATGAGAATGAAATCACAATAATGGAAGCCAGTCCAAGCTTGTCATATCAATCTGTTATTTTGTCTGGTGGTGGCTAAGGCTAACGTCTCCAGATTTAAACTCTTCAAAATCTATCTCCTTAAGCTTTTCTTTGCCCTGTCTAGGTCCCTAACCTCTCCCGTTTCGTTTGAGTGAATGTAATCCTCTCATGTTCTATTATGTTAATACACACATCTACATAATAAAAGGCACATTGAGGTGATAATGAATACTAAATTTTTGGAGTTTTAATTAATATTTTCTATTGATATTACACAAATAGAAACATCTAATTTTATATTTAAAAACTTTAGTAACAAAAATGTGAAATCGAAAGTTTATATAAATTAAATTAAAAATCAAAATCAAGTACAAATTAATTTGCTAGATGTGTTTCTTTAACTCAAAGTTTTCAAACTGCATTTTATCTTATGTTTTATATATCGTAATTTTACAAGATACATGAATGATAAATTATAGGGCAAAGTGAGGAGTGTACAAAATTATAGAATGGTAAGAAATGTATGAACTTGTCCTTTTTATTTATGAATTTTAACTAAATGTTATTAATAATTTAAAATTAACAATAATAACAATCCAATATAAGTATATGCAAGTCCTATAATACGCAAATTAACTTTATATAGTAAAAAGTTGTTTTCGAATTTTTAACAATAAAAATATAATTAAATATTACTAATTAAATCATTTTATAAAATAAAAATAAAAATAAAATTGAAACCCAAACCCAACTTCTCGATTTCCCCCGTAATTTTTTTCCTTTTATTTTTCTGATAAATGAAAACAGTTGTAATGCTCAAAGGCCCAACTAAGTGCGTTGTCACTGCCCAGAGAAGCAGATTTTGGGCTACAGGCCTAAAGTTACTCAAATCTAGCCCATCACTTTCTCAGTCGAACCCCGAATCTCTTTCACTAAAATCACAAGAAGTTTAATTTCTTCCAAAACTTTACCACATATCATCATTCACAGCTTTTGTTTCGAATGGCAATCCCTATGCGAATAAGTGAAATATCATAGAACGTAGTACAATGTGTAATAAAAAATTGGGACATAGTAAAATAAGTCTTTCCATTTTGATATGGGAGAACTATAACAGGCAAATATGTTGACTACAGACAGGAAACAAAAAAAAGAAAGGTAGTTGAATCAGACGAAACTATTGAAGGTAAATGGATTCAATTAACATCCCCATCTGTTTGAAAACAGACCCTAAAAATGATGGATGCATGATTTTCACGATTTCTTCCGTTTAGGAGATGATTGCGGCGGTTGCCTTGCCTGTTTGGACTTGAACATTACACTACACCATCCCTCCGTCGTGTCAACAATTTTTAAATCACGCCATGCAGGCTAAAGGAGAGGCTCCCTCAATAAGTGGCAATATAGCGGCTGTCGGTTGTCGCAATTCGCTATTGCTATTCAAAAATCTCAATTCTTTGCACTCAAAAGGTAGAATTGTCCATTTCAGGTACTCCTACACTCCGGTCCGATAGAATATAGAAAGGTAAATTACGGTTTAATCTCACTCAATTTTTTAAAGAAGGAGTCTTGTGTCCGGTGCGCACAAGAAACTACCACATTAAATGAAACTTTCACACTGTTACTATCGAAATTCGAAGCTGAGACCTTGCACTCAACAACCTCCCTAAAGATCAATTGAACTACCCGTGCGGGCAGAATTCTCAATTCCTGAACCGATGGGAATGGAATTCTTCGAATCAGGCAACCTTCGGGTCTTTGTCACAAAATTAATTCCAAAGCACCTTCTGGTATGAATTTGGAAAGGTCGCGTTTTTTATTTCAGTCAACGTGGCGAGACATGCAAGAGCACGACAGGTAACAGACCTTTCCCCATTTTAATTTAAAATTTATGTGAATCTTCAGCTTTAGGATTTTCCAAGCTCGGACGGTGACGTTTTACTGATGTCGTAAGTAACGCAATCGTGCCATATTAAAACCAATCTAATTGGGTGTATGCTGCGGAAAATGTGGTATGGGTCAGGTGAGGCGTGGAAGTAAAAGATTGGCTGTTGGTTTCGGACAGGTGCTCCTGCGACGTGGGATACAATACAAGCCCTGTTTCGGTGGGTCCCAGAAATGTCGGATCTTCCCCCAGTCCCTCCTTCCATGGAACAGATTACACATGGGCGTGACTTCCACTCTAAGTTTACGGTGGTCGTTAAACGTAAATCACAGCTGGGGATAGGGTCCTTTCCGTACAAACGTTCATCCATTGTCCCTCTCTCTCTCTTATCTTTTGTTTTCCTTTTTTTATAATGAGATTTTATTTTAATGTGAAACTAAGGTATGAGTTAATTTATATTATTCGTATGAAACAAGCAATTAATTAACAATATGTCACTATTGTATAGTAGTAGGCCCTTCAACCCTCGTCTACTTGATTAAGTGAAATGGGACTACTTAAAGTTATTTAATACCACCAATAATACGGAAACATTTTAGTAATAGCCGTTTCGTCTCTACTTTAATTTGATCTTTTGGGAAATGATAGGGGCAATTTTCTTGTCTTAGCTGAAAAAACATAATTATTATTTTTAGATACGTAACAAAAATAATAATTTAGATTTTATCCAAGATGCGAGCCCTTTAAGTAAATTCTTTAAACATTTCCCCAAAAATAAATAGGAGAACTTGACTGGTTCTCCTAATTGGACCATTCCTTAAAGACCTCTTTGTCTTCTTTCTAATCATGTCAATAGCATGAATTGACCGAATTATATTCAAGCTACACCTAACATCGATTATTCACTCACATCTTTAATATAAAACTCAAATCTAATAAAATTTAAAAATTTGGGTAAGGTAAGGAATTGAAGTCAGGACGCTTAGTATAAGGTGAGCATAATAACTTGATTGTCAAATTGGGAGTTGCGATCCATGGTTCTGCCCACCATTTGGATTCATGGTGCGACATCATTTTCGTAGCACCGAACCATGCTACAATAACAATAAAATAATGATAATGATACGATCAATGATTTCGACATCGTTTAGACCACTAAAGATGTGAATGTTTGATGTGGTACGTGTGATTTAAACTTTCTCACACGTTTTAATTGATTAGTGTCTGGGATTGATACTTGATAGTGAACCTAGGTAGTTAATAACAACAATACCATTTACTCTACCAACCGAACGAAATTTGATCAGAATTAAACTTTTAATAATTTCTCTCAAAAATTGAAATGTTGTTATACAAATTTCCAGTTGGATGTTCTTATACTCGTAGTAATCTTTGTTTTTCCCAAACATTGCCGGTTTATGTGATTGAAATGAAGGTACGTGTTAGGCTGGGCCAAGAGAAAAGCGTCAAAATCACTCAAAGATATTACCCCAATTTGCCTTTGAGTACCAAGCGCAGAACTCCTCGACCTTTCCAAGGCATGTTTTATAAGTCTATGTTGGTGGAACTGGAACAAAAATAGTGCCTAACCTCCACGAAAATTACACTTTGCCCTTTGCTTCCCCACAAAGCCACATCCCCACGTGGACACGCATTTCTTTTCCTTAGGCTTAAGGAAGAAAATTAAAATGTATTCCATGAGATAGTAATTTTGTATTGAAGTTCCTTAGGCTTTTGATTCAAATATTTATAAATAATATAATTAAAATCATATTTCACCAATACCCTGATATGATTTTAAAAATAATTAGGGCTCTCTTATCAGTTGCACTGCACATGGCTTCACAATGTTTAAAGTGCAAACACGTGAGTTGTTTTTAAGGAATACATTTAATTAAGAAGCATGTCAATTTCATAGGTTAAGAATTTAAATAAACGCCAATTATACTGTCGTTTCCTGGCTGTCTAGACATGAAAAGGAACGCACACCAATTGCATGCCTGTTTCGTGGTTGTTTAGACATTGAAAGGCGGACAAGAAACCATCAAAGATCAAACCTTAATGATACAAGTCATAAACGACTCTTTTTGAACTCCTATATATAATTTTGTTGTAAACCATTGTGTTTAACCCAATGTAGGATAAATCCCTATATTTTAATTTTGAAATGTAAAAACCTTTGTGTTAGCGATTTTGAAACCTAAGCCCCATCAATTTAACCTTCTACCAGAATTATTTGCATTGAGCGCTAATACACAAAAGGTACTAATTGTCCCTTAACGATTGACAAAAAATTTGAGATTACTCTTGTCGTTATCTCTAATACTAATATAACCTTTAACATTTGAAAAATAGAACAATTTGTCCCAAAATTATTAATTTTATTAATTTATTGTTATGTTTATGTTAAAATTGTCCACCTATTCATATCACATAAGATCAATTGCCAACATAACAACTGATGTGTATTTAAATAATATCTTTACATCTTAAAATTAATTAATAAAACATTTTCAATTTATATTTAATTAAAAATATGAAAAGGGTTAATTTTCTCCAAAATTCCTAATTAGTCTAAAATCATTATTGTAAATTTTAATCCATTATATAAAATGAATTCCTCATTCCTAATAACCTTAGGGGCCGTTTGTTTCTTTTTTTGTTCCGTTTTTTATTGTGGTTTTATATAAAGCGAAGCAACTCACTAAAACATGTTTGTCTACGGCCTATAGCAATTTCTTGTTTATGAAAATAAAAAAAAACCACATCAATTTTATAGAAACAAGAAAATAATGTTTCTCTATATTTTCACAACAGGTTTTCTCGCCAAAAAACAACAAATCCTTGTTTTTATTTTTTTTCTCCCTCTTATCCTCTCTGGCAAACGCATATTGAAACCTACTTATCTCTTTCACAACTATTTTGTTGTCCCAAACTCCTCTCTTCTTTCTCATATGTTTCTTTGTTCTGTTTGACTTTTGCATTTGCATAATGTAAGAATATTTTGGGTTATTTATTCTTCTTCAAATCTTATTAAAAAATTTGATGATTTTTTCCCTTTTCTATTGTTGCAAAAAAAATTGATTTTGGATTTTTCACGATGTGAGTTTTTTAAAACTAATTTAGTATTTTTTAATTCTACTGAAAATTTGTTTTCATTGATTCACATCTCTTTTCTGATTTTTATGGTTAGTTGTGTTTTCGGTTTATTGTTTTCTGACTTTTCATAAGTGAGATGTTTATGAATATGATGTTATTGTTTATGTAAAAAACTGGGTTACATGCCTAGTTTAAATGGATCTATAAGAATTTATTTATTAGTGTTAAGATGTTGGCGAAAAGGAATATATGATAAAGAGGTTGTAGCAAAAAAGAGATGCGAGAGTTGAGATTTTTGGAGATGATAGTGAGATTGAAAACAACAAAGACAAAGACGTGGAGCTCATGAGATTGAAGCAGTGGATATGAACTATAAAAATAATAGGTAGAGAAAGTCAATTAATAAGGGATGTAGCAATGCCAAATATAATAGGAGTAAAAAAAGCATGAGAATGATAAAGTAATATGTTTAAAATAGTTTTTTGCAAGCCTAAACAAATAGTACTTTGCTTGAAAAGGAACTGAGACTATTTAGGAAGTAAAGAAAAAAAATTCTTTCTCAACCTTTCTTATAGTTATAGGTCTGATTAATAGTTTAGTAGCTTTTGTAGACTTTTTATCCTTGATAATATACCTTATGAGATTGCTAATATACCTTATGAGATTAACAGACGAAACTATAGTTGTTGTATTACTAATGTTGATGAAGAAATAATGAGCAATCTTATAAAGACCACCACTTACACAATTTAATTCAGTTTACTTATCCATACTTTTAAGGATATTAATGCAATCTTTGTAGCTGTTATTTTTTCCTGGACTACTTTCATAATACACACAAATTCTCTTGAACTTGGATTTTTCATTTCCATCTCCGTCTCTCTCTGGATCACAAACCAAGAGCATATCTTCAATTTGTTTAAGTGGCCCACCAAAGCAAGAGCATAATGATGGTGCTCTCTCCTTATATATAATTACATCATTGTTTCTAAGTAAATGGGTGAGCGGATTTGAAGAAAAATCTAATTGGTTAATGTGTTCGCTAAGTAACAAGTAGAGCTTAGGCAAAAGATTGCACCATTGTCATTAAAAATGCATCATTTCTTTAAATCCACTCAGCCATTTACTTGGAAACATGAAGTTAAATTTAAGTCTTCCAATCAAGCTTTAATTTCACTTTTTCTATATAATTAAATGCCACATTCCAGTCTTCTAACTAAAAAAAAGAAAAAAGTTTTTCAAGTTAGTTGTGTTTAAGTCCATGCATGATAGTTAATTATTTCCTTCTTTATGCAAGTTGATTCCTTCCTTTTTCTTCTTTTTTTTTGGTGGCTTTCTCTTTTGCATGTGAGCCATAGGTTGTCTCGTGATTATTTTGAATCATGTTTAGCATTTAATACTTTGTAGAAATTGTTATGAATGATGTCACTTAGATGTAATTGCATTTAGTAATAGAAGCTTTAAATAATATGAACGATTCCAATAATTGTGTGAAAATAAATAAAAAGTATAGGGTTTGGAATGATATCATAAAGTTGTATTTAATCTCATTAATGGTTGAAGAAGTGAAGAAGGGAAATGGAGTGATAACTACCTTCTCCAAATATAGCAGATCTTCAAAAAAAAATCAATAAGGAGTATACTGATATTCAATTGAAGAATTAAGTATAATGGGTTAAGAGATGGATTGAAGAATTTAAAGAACTTACTCAAAGAAACATGAATTAATTATAAATCCTTTATCGGTGAAATTAATGCTACAAATGAATGTTGGGAAGACCTATTTAAAGTAAAATATGTCTTTGTTTTATTAATATATCATATTATATAATGTTTGTTCTCATGTTTCCTTTTCATCATTATAGGTGCATAAAATGACTCACATTTTCAAGAAAAGAAAAGGATGTAACGAGTTTTTAGACTTGTGTCATATTTTTGGAGATACTACAGTATCTAGTTTGAATGCACATCGATCAACTAAAGCTTTATCAAATAGTACAGAAGAGAAACATAGAATTGATGTTGATGAAGATTGCTCATATAATAAAAAAGGAGATCATGTTATAAGTTATCCATTTAAGAGAAAGAAGTCTCCTAAGAATAAGAAGGTAAAGAAGACACACTTTAACATTATAGAAGAGGTCTTGGTTATAATTGTTGAACAATAAAAAAGGAAGAATAATTTATTTGAGAAATGATCGACTGCAACATCATCCACTGCAGAGAATAGTTCTGGAACTTCATCAATTAATCAAGAGTCTAATATAATGATGGAATGTTTGAATTCTTTAGATGAATTGGACGTTGAAGGTGTGCAATAAGGAAAAGTCGTGAAGGCTTTACATAATTCTCCACTTTTATAAGGATATTTTTTAAAGATGCTAGATGTAAGGAAGCTGGATTGAATTATATCGCTTTAGCTATATTTTCATGTTATTGCATATTGAATTATTATTAATTTAATAGTTCTATATTAAGAACTATTCCATGCTTTGAACATTTTAAGTTTATGTTTCATACAAATATTTGATAGAATTTTTATTTAATGTTTTAAAAACCGGATCAAAAGTTAAAACAATTAGACAAAAGGTTCAATTAGTATTAAACCGTCATATAACCAGTTATAGATTAAATAAAATTAATCAATTAAAAATATTAAAGAAAACTATCCTTACCTATAAAAAATTTAAACTTTAATTGAAAAAGAATAGTATTAAATAAAAATTGATCAGTTTATTTCGGTTTATAAAAAATAATCAGTTAAAAAACTGACAAATTAATTAATAAACTGGTCGATTTTTAACAACAAAGATTATTAAACTAAATCTAATCAAAAGTTAAAAACCGAACCGAAAAGTTAGTCAGTTCAAAGTTTTAACTGTAAAATCGGTATAATAGTTTCTGTTTTAAAAACATTGATATTTTTAAGTCTATGTTTTCTATGAATATTTGAACTTTATATTTTGTATGAATATTTTAAGTATATATTTGATTAAACCTTTTGCTTGAATTTTTTATTAATTATTTAATTTTGGCATTGTAGATACATAGATTCCTTAATAAATTTCGGATTAGATTTTGATGACAAACTAATTAAGGTAGTCATTATTTCTTTATATATTTTCATTTACAAAAGTAACCATGTAGAACTTTTGCTTTATCAGGTCATGATTGGATATTAGAACTTTTGAATCGGAATATTACAAGGACTTATGAAAAATTAAGAATGAGCAAGATAATCTTCTTGAGCTTATATGATGAGTTAAAGAATTTAAGGGACGTCAAGGCAACAAGTCATTTGATTGTGGAGGTACAAGTAACAATTTTCTTGATGACTATAAGACATAATAAGAAAACTAAAATCAATGCAGAATGCTTTCAACATTTGACCTAGATAATTTCAAAGTACTTTCGCAAATTCTTATATGTAGTTAATCATCTTACAAAAGAAGCTATTATTCTACCATCCTTTAGCAATACACCTAAGATTTAACATAATTCCAAATTCTTTCCATATTTTTAAATACATTCATATATTTATTTACTATTTTAATTATGTCCTTATGATTAATAATTATTTTTATAGCACTCCACTCCCATCAGACGCGTACACGTATGCCCTTTGAACGTACGTGCACATGCTCAATGGAAATGGCGTGCTAACTTATTCACTTTCACATATTGCATGGCATCATAAATTAAAATCATAAACAATACAATGTCTAACCCAAAATTTCCTCATTTTATTTCATAAACCTTAATTTACAATGTATCATTATATCAATCACAAAATCTCTTCTAAGTAGTTTTATAAGCTAAGTCGTCGCTCTCTCGAACCTGAAAATGTTAACTTTACAATTTGGTTGAGTATTGCGAACTCAGTTGAGTAACCATCCTCCATTTTTCACTCTTGTCATGCAACACAACAATTCATGTTATCATATAATTCACATCATCCTAATTATCATCATTTAACATCACGAAACACTTTGTTCACAATTGCCACACTTCAAAAATCCATACAATTCATCATTTCATTGCGATCATGCAAAACATATTCATCGATAAGAATTCACACATTTCATACAATAAAAATGTTCAAAACATTGCAATTGTTCAATTTATTCATATCACACGTGTATGCAATATTTATGAGACTCAATTTTATTTATTACGTTGTTGTGACCGAGAGCCTTTTTCACTGTCCCGTATCTGTTGTGGATATCGGGCTCATTCATACTGTCCCTTATCCGTTGGAGATACATGACTCTTTATACACAATGAGCTATAGGCTCTTACCATAGATGTCTGAGCTTTAAGCTCTTTTTCATTGGCGACTCCGGTCACAACTGCCTTTATATTTCATGCACTCATGTAATGAAATACACTATGTGTATTCAAGCATTATACTCATTCTGTCACATTCACATTTTTTCTCATTCACATTTGTCATCAGACTTTAGTTCGGCATTCAACATACTAGTTGAGAATCATTTAGTCAGGCACATTCAAAATCAAGTAGCACTTCTAATGTGTTATTCATGCATCAAACGCCTCGGACATTGGATGTCCGAAATTCAATACATACACATCACAATAATTAAGTACATAATTTAATAAACAAACATTCAAGGTGAGCCCATCTTAGGTTACTCACAATTGTTCCCTCTAGCTTATTACTTTGAAGTCCCGGCAATGTCTGAAAATGGTCGCTCAAAGTGTTCTTTTATATGCAATCACATACATTTTCACATTACCACATTGAACATTCAGAATAATAAGCACATCTATAAATGTATCATGTATTATGCATGTTTAATGACAAATTCTTGGGTATATTTCTTTGATAAACTTTAGAAACAATTTACAACTCCTTTTAAGTATTCTTTACTCCAAAATACACTTTACTCACCTTAACCCAACTAAATTCAATGACCAAATTGATTGCATTTTAACTCTCAAACCTCTACTCATTTAATTCAACATTGCCTACCTCATTTAAAATGCATCAAACAATCTTATCACAGAATTAACCAATTTTTTTTAGATTTTCTCCATCATATTTTGAGTCAAATTTGTATGGCCATTTTGACCTAGAAACTGACGTTTTGAGACAATAATTTCTTCTAATAAAAAATTTCTCTATGTCGTAATTTTCAAAGGAAACAAAAATCATTCAATTTGGTTCATGATTCCATAAGTTATGCTCAAAATACCACAGACTGTGCACGTTTAAAATTTTGGCCAGTGCATGATTGAAGAATTAGTGCACTCCAACTTATAAAACTCATATATCTCAATTACAATATCCAAAAATTACAAACTTTATACCAATAGAAAGCTAAGAGAATAAGCTATAACTTTTATGAGATAACTTTGTCTAATTCGGCCTACATCAATACAATTTATTCGATAAAAAATAGGACACGATTTTTATCAAGGGTGGTGTTACAGCCTATGCCAAAACTCAAATTCAAGCTAAATTTTAAGACCCTTAAGGACATAATTCAAATTCAATTCTCTATGAAAATTGTAGCCATATGTCTCTAGTTTATCCTAAATCAATATCCATCTGATTTGGATATCTACAGATCAATATATTGCCAAAATATAGATGCATGTTCAACTTCATTTCATTTCTCTTCCACATCACAATATACCCAAAAACAAGACATTTATACATCCATTTTTCTCATCCACGTTTGACAAATAATCAACTCCATTTGAAACTTTCAATCAATCTCTATCTATCATCAAAACATTGCTATGAAAGCAAATCATGAAAACTATCATTTACTTACTTGCTTAACTCAAAACTTCTTCAAAAATCACTTGACCTGGCTTCTCCAAGGCTTACACGATCTTCATCATTTAAGGAGAAATAGGCTAGGTTTTATAGTAACAAGATGATGATGATCGGATCTTGTTGAAGTAGTAGGTTGTTGGATGATAGCAACTCCAAAATGGTGGAGGTTGGTGAGAGTCTTGTATATGGAGAGAAAAGAATGAAGAAGATGAGGGTGTTTAATACAAATGAAAGACAAAAATAAAGATGTCTTGTAAGGTGTTAAAATCGTGAGTTTTCAAAGGCTTGGTGAGTGTCATGACACATGACACACTTACCATTTAAGTAACCAATAAATATCTTCTAAATTTGTACACATTGTCATTAAATCTCTAATCCATTTGTTCCATAATTTCTAATCCAATTGTCTCTTAATTTTCTATGACATTTGTTATTAAATCTTAATGTCACTTATCAATAATTTCTACTACCATTTGACATTTATTTCTACTGCCATTTATCAATTATTCTGTCATTTAGTATTTTTCCTAGTCCAAAAATACCTAAAATTTCAAACTTTATCAAAATTTCACCAAAAATTCTAAATCAATAATTTTACTCATCAAATCAATTTTCAAGACATATAATCCACAATTCATACCAAAATCACTTTTATAAATCCATTATACCCGAAAAATGTCAATGATGCATGTACAATTATTTTAATGAGTGTCAACATTATTCATGTGTATGAGTATGCCGTATGATGCATAAAACGTATTTCTCAATTCTCAATAAACTCTCGTGAAAAGAATCCTAGGGTCCTCACCCTGATCTTGGGATAATGGGATGTTACAATTCTCCTCTCCTTAAGAAATTTTGTCCTAAAAATTCTTACTTGATTGATGAAACAAGTGGGGATATTGCTTTCTCATGTGTTCCTCTGTTTCCCAAGTTACTTCCTCACTCGAGTGATTTTACCACAGGACTTTCACTAATGGAATTATTTGATTCCTCAACTGTTTTGTCTAATATTCCACTATCTTGACCGGCTTCTTAACATAACTCATATTACTAGTAACTTCAATCTCTTGAGCTGGTAATACATTAATTGGATCTGATCTATATCTCCTGAGCATACTCACGTAGAATACATTATGTATCTGAGACATCTCAATTGGTAAGGCTAATCTGTACGCCAGTGGTCCTATCCTCTCAAGAATTTCATAAGGACCAATATACCTAGGGCTCAACTTACCCTTCTTTTCAAATCTCAACACTCCTCGCCAAGGTCAGACTCTCAGAAACATTTTGACACCTACACTGTATTCCATATCTGTTTGGTGCTGATCCACATAGCTCTTCTGTCTATCTTGAGTTGCTTTTATTCTACTTCAGATCAGCTTTACCTTGTCTACAGTATCCTGTATCAGTTCTGGGCTATCTATCATTCCCAAACTTCTTCATTCCAATACAGAGGCATGCGACATTTCCTGCTATACAACACCTTATATGGTGCCATCCGATACTACTGTAGTAGTGGTAGTTGTAGGCAAATTCAATCAAGGCTATATATTGATCCCAAGTTCCTTGGAACTCCAATACACATCCTCTGAGCATATTTTCTGCAGTCTTGATTGTCCTCTTACTTTGTCCATTTGTTTGAGGATGAAATGCAGTATTGAAGTTCAACTTTGCACCCATAGTTGGCTGTAGACTCTTTTACCTCAAAGTAAATATAGGATCCCTGTCCGATACTATAGACATAGTACCCCATGTAGTCGAATTACCTCATTCACATACCTCTGAGTTAACTGGTCTAGTGAGCTATTCTCTCTCACTGGTAAGAAATGGGCCAACTTAGTCAATCGGTCCACTGCAACCCATATAGCATCATTTTGCCTCAAAGTCTTAGGCAATCCCAAAATGAAATCCATTATGAATCGTTCCTATTTTCACTCCGGAATAGGCAACGAATGAAGCTTCCCAACTGGAGCTTGTTGCTCAGCGTTAATTTATTGACAAATCATACACTTAGCTACATAATTTGCTACTTGCTTGTTCATTCTTGGCCACCAGAAATGTTGCTTTAGCGTATTATATATCTTGGTAGTACTAGGATGCATAGCATAAGCTGCTACATGTGCCTCCTCCAGAATTTTGCTCCTCAAATTACCAATGTCAAGTACACGCAAACTCTTCTTTAACCATAGTGTCTCATCTCTTAGCTCAAACTAGGAATTTGGATTCATTTTCAACTTCCCTATAAGCTTTACCATTTCGGGATCTTTATTCTGATCTTTTCTGATTCTATCATACAACATTGGCCTCAGTCTCAGTGTGGCTATCAATGTCTCATTCTGATCTAGATTTAACTCCATATTTAATGCTCTCAATTGAATTAATCTCGATAACCTCAATAACTGAATATGAGCTACACTGCTATTCAACTTTCTACTCAACGAATCTGCCACCACATTAGCTTTTCCCGGATATACTCAATTATGCAGTCATAATCTTTTAACAACTCAATCCATCTTCTTTGTCTCATATTCAACTCCTTCTGACTTAGTAAATACCTTAAGCTCTTATGATCAGTGTATATCTAGAATGTCTCTCTATATAAATAACGTCTCTATATCTTTAGATCAAAGACAACTGCTGCAAGCTTTAAATCATGTACCAGATAGTTCATCTCGTGAGACCTTAATTGTCTCAATGCGTAGGCTATCACCTTGTCATACTAAATCAACACATATCCCATTTTGTGATGCGAAGCATCACTATATACTACATAACCACCAGTTCCCCACGGAATACTCAACATTGGAGTTGTAGTCAACTGATGTTTCAGTTCTTCAAAACTTCTCTGACACTCATCATTCCATCTGAAAACCACATTCTTCCTCAGAAGTTTAGTCAGAAGGGCTGAGATCAAAGAAAACCCCTCAACAAACCTCCGATAATATCCAACTAATCCTAAGAAACTCCAGATTTCAGACACATTCTTCGGAGCCTCCCATTTCATTACTGCCTCTATCTTCATTGGATCTACTTGAATACCTTGCCCATTTACTATATGACCCAAAAATACTATTTGACTCAGCCAAAACTCACATTTACTGAATTTGGCATATAGTCGTTCCTTCCTTATAATCTGTAGTATCACCCTCAAGTGCTCAGCATGCTCTTCTCTATTCTTTGAATACACCAAAATATCATCGATAAATACTATCACAAAGTGATCCAGATAGGGTTAAAATACCTTATTCATCAATGCCATAAATGTAGCTGGGCATTAGTCAACCCAAACGGCATTACTAAAAACTCATAATGTCTATACCTGCTCCTGAAAGCACTCTTTGGTACATCAGCCTCTGTTATCTTCAGCTGATAATACCTAGACCTCAAATCCAACTTAGTAAGCACCTGAGCTCTCTGCAACTGATCAAACAAATCATCGATTTTAGGCAACAAGTACTTGTTCTTCACTGCGACTCGATTCAGTTGCCTATAATCAATGCACAGTCTCAACGTTCCATCCTTCTTTTTCACAAATAAGACTAGAGCTCCCTAGGGTGACACACTGGGTCTAATAAATCCCTTATCCAGCAACTCCTGTAACTGAGTCTTCAACTGCTTCAGTTCCATAGGTGCCATCCTATATGGGAGAATAGATATAGGAGCAGCACCTAAAACTAGATCAATTGTGAACTCTGTTTCTCGATCTGGAGGTAAGCCAGGTAACTCTGCAGGAAACACATCCAGGAATTCCTTAACCACAAGAATGTCCTACATATCTTGCTTAGTTCGGGTATCAATGACGTGGGTCAAATAAGCCTCACATCCTCCTGGCATCAACCTCAAGGCACTCATAAATAAATTAACCTGGCTGGCATGACTTGGATAATACCCTTGAACACTGCTCTCGACTGATTAGGAGGTTCAAATAGTACCTCCTTCATATAACAATTCATGATGGCCCTATGAATAGTGAGCTAATCCATGCCTAGAATAACATCTATTTCCTTTAGCGGTAACACAATCAAGTCTGCCTTCAATTCTACCTGATCAATTCGAATCAAGCATCTCTTACAGACTTCCCTCATCACGGTGGTACTACCTATCGATATAGTCACCTCTAATCTATATCTCAATAACTCTCTATCACAATGCAATCTAGATGTCATATGTGATGCGATAAAGGAATGCGTAGATCCTGGATCTAGCAGTGCTTAAACCTCAAATGTAAAGATTAGTAATACATGTGCAATGACATTTGGAGACTCTTGAGCCTCTTTTCTCGTCATGGTATAGACTCGAGTCTGAGAATACGGTTAGTTGCTCCGCATTTCAATCATGACAGTAGGACTCCCAAAACTCGTTCTGCCTCTACCATGGCCTTTCTGTCCAGACCCACTGGCTCGGCTTTACTGAACTGCAGTTTTTGTAGCCACACTTCCTTTCCTAACAGACTGTGCTCTAAACATAATAAAACAGTCTCTGATCTGATGATCAATTGAGCTGCATCGAAGGCAGGCTCTTGTCAAATTCCAGCATTCACCACTATGCTTCTTCCCATAATGCTCACAAGTCGGCAACTGACAAAATACTGCACCTCTGATATTGCCAAATTGAATAAAACTACCCCTTTATCTAAACCTCGATTGTTTTGATCCAGTCGGTGGTCTGAAAACTCAATTCTGACGCTTGCTAAACCTTCTATCAAAACTGCCCTAAGATTCACCGGGCCTCTTCTGTCTAGAATCTGATCTACACTCAGACTACCTGTCTTTTAACAATTACTCGATTCGGATCAAGGTAGCTCGTAGTTCTGTAAAACTACCCAGGTTAGAAATAGCTAACCTAGTCCGGATCTCCATATTCAGTCCGGCTTCAAATCTCCTGCACTTGTCTTCCTCAGTAGGAATCAAGGCAGTAGCATATCTCATTAGCTCATTGAACTTAACCTCATACTCTGCCACAGATAAACTGCCCTGCTTCAGATCCAGAAATTCCTTCATCTTTCTATCCATGTAAATTTTGGGCATATAATTCTCCTTGAAGACCTTCAGGAAGTCTTCCCATCTCAAACTACAAGGATTGATGGTACTGCCGGGAATAGTTTTCCACCACTGGTAAGCTGAGCCTTATAATAGAGAAACAGCATAGTCGAACCTCTCATCTGGCTCATAATATATCTGGTCAAAGACTCTCTCTGTTCTCTCTAGCCATCTCTCGGCCTCTGCAGGGTCTGTACTTCCGTAGAAGTCCACAACCCCTACTTTCACAGTTTATCGTATCTCCTTTTGCCTTCTCTCATGAATTCTTGGAGGCATTTTCTCAAGTTAAGACATAGATGACTCTCTACTGGCTCTTTCCGATCTTAGGTTAGCTGATTGTTCCACTTGATCACTTATGACGGATGACCTATAATAAACAATAACTTTAATTACCATCCAAAATTCTCACAATAGTTCATGCTTAACATTCCTACATATCCCTATTGATGCCAACCATGCTCTGATGTCACCAACTATAGCACCCCACTCCCATCCAACGCGTACATGTATGCCTTTTGGACGTAAGTGCACATGCCCGACAAAAGTGGCATCTAACTTATTCACTTTCACATAACACATGGCATCATAAATTAAAATCATAAACAACACAATGTCTAAAATCCAAAATTTCCTCATTTCATTTCATAAACCTTAATTTACAATGTAGCATTATATCCATCATCCATGTTTATACAATATCAATCTATCAGAGTCCACAACTCTATTTACAAAATATGCTACATATATGAGGAATTAACAAAAAAAGGACTAATCCTTCAGTCTCAGCTGACTGAACTTTGAGCTATAACTTCTATCCAAAAGTTGCACAAGATCTCTTCTAAGCAGTCTTAGAAGATAAGTCGTCACTCTCTCGAACCTGAAAATATCAACATTACAATTTGGTTGAGTTTTGCAAACTCAGTTGAGTAATCATCCTCGATAGTTCACTCTTGTCATGCAACACAACAATTCATGTTATCATATAATTCACACCATCTCGATTATCATAATGTAATATCACGAAACACTTTGTTCACAATTGTCACATTTCAAAATCTATGCAATTTATCATTGCATTGCGGTCATACGGAACATATTCATCGATAAGCTTTCACACATTTCATACAATAAAAGTTCTCAAAACATCGCAATCGGTCATTTTGTTCATATCATATGTGTATGCAACGTTTATGAGATTCAAATTCATTTATTATATTGTTATGACCGAGTGCCTTTTTCACTATCGTGTATCCGTTGTGGATACCGAGCTCATTCATACTGTCCCTTATCCGTTGGAGATATAGGGCTCATTATACATATTGAGTCATAGGCTCTTACCACATATGTCTAAGCTTTAAACTCTTTTTCACTGGCGACACCGGTCACAACTGCCTTTATATTTCATGCATTCTTAGAATGAAATGCATTACACATATTCAATCATTATGTTCAGTCTTTCACATTCGCTTTCACTTTCCAATTCACATTCATCATCGGACTTTTAGTTCGACATTCAATATATAAGTTGAGAACATATGTAGTCAATCACATTCACATTCAAGGAACACTTCTAATATAGTCCCAAATATTAAACTCCTCGGACAATCAATTATCTGGAATCAGTAAATATAAATCACATACCAATTCAATTCAAAAGTCAACAAACAATCAAGGTGAGACCATCTTAGGTTACTTACAATTCCTCCCTTTAGCTTATTGCCTTAAAATCCTAGCAATGTCTGGAAGCGGTCGCTCAACATACTCTTCTATATGTAATCACATACATTTTCACATTGCTACATTGCACATTCAGAATAGTAAGCACATCTATAAATGTATCATGTATAATGCGTATTCAATGACAAATTCTCTGGTATGTTTCTTTGGTACACTTTATGTTGGACCCCGATTTCTTCTTCAATATGTTTGGGATTAATTTTATTATTTTTATTGTGATTAGGCTTTAATTATAATTTTTGGGGATATAATTTTTTTTTAGATTGAAGTTATTAAATGGAGAAATTGAGATTTATTTTTGAAAGCATATGGTGTTAATTAAGATTGATGGATTAAATTTTGAAAGCTTATGGTGTTAATTGAAAAGAATAAGAGTTAGTGTAAGGGTATTTTGGGAAGTTCACTAAAGAGATTGGAGTTTAAGCTTAAGAAGG